>JAQJVL010001988.1:0-77467 GCA_035578905.1 Stictocephala bisonia
TAAAACAATTCAGATCGTTGATCTAGGAACATCTATAACCTTTTTATGAGGCTAGTGAGTTAAAATTGGTCAAAGTTATGTCCTACCAAATATTTTAAACACATAAAAAAAGTGTTGATGAGTTTCATCAACTAAACTACAAGTCCTGGAAAGTTTAAATTTTTTAAAAATTTTATGACAGGTATTATTATACCATGACAAAAAACTTAATAAGCATCAAGCTTCATGGAATTGAAGTTCAACAATAATCTAAAGAAGTTACTTTTATAATCTTATAAATAATAATTTTGAATTACCCTAACTGGCTTTTATTACTTCTTTTATATCTTCTACATAAAATGCTAAGGACTCTTTTTCTATGTGTAAAAGAATTCCAATTAGACCATTTACACAGTATGATACTCACAATTACATGAAATAGTTCAAGCGACCCTGAAAAACACTTAAAATCTCAAGTTTTAATTGTTGAAAATTCACACAGAATTGAGTACGTTTGGTCAAATAAAATACTTAGGACATTCGTGATAGTCAACAATGGTGTGAAGGTATTCATCTATGACTAACTTAAGATCAATATAAATGTTCATTGTTATAAGTAAGAGGCATGCATGGATGAAACAATTCTTTTGTTAATTTAGATGAAATACGTAAATCAGGAAATAGAATCAATGAATTCACCTTATCTGAAGTACCTTCATACATTTGAGTCAAATTTGGTCTAAAAATATCAAATAATTGGAATTAATGTTACGGTAAATATAAACAATTTATAGTATATGTATGGTTGCATAAGCATGTAAAAACAGTGTTTATGTAGATCGTATGCATATTGGTTGACCTGTATCTACTTCCAATAGTTTCTAAACAGCTTGTTGACTTCAATACATATTTCATAACCAATAACAATTGAGATTATTTTTTGAATCCCTCTGGTCTGAGGAAGGTGAGTGTGGTTCACCAAAATCGATATTATAATATTTGTGCATTTTGTACTTGTATATTTGTGCATTTTGTGCTTATATTGTAATAAATGTGTGTTGTGTGACGTTTACTTGTACTGTATGTATACCAACACGTATTATGCTAATTAAAAAACTATTTTATTTTATTGCATTATTCATTGTCGTTATCAATCCAGAGTGAATTCATTTTACAAAACAATATTATACCAATATATCTCTTATAAATAAATAATTAATATGTTACACGCAAATTATATTATAAAAGTTTATCATCAATACCTCTGAAGCATTGATCAATATACCTAAAGTAGGCCAACTCGTCACTTTGTTTGCTAATGTATTAAAGTTTTATTTGCTCACATGCCACTTTAAACAGTCTATCAGATACCTCAAGGGCCTCGTGTGTTCTTCATTGCTAATGGTTATTAGATAATGTCCTGTCCAGTAGTTTGTTGTGGCTACCACCATGAACCAGGACACCGTGAGTCTCCTACAACCCACGGTGGTCGTCCTGAGGGCCTGTGGAGTCTGTCCTTCAGCCTTGTGGAGACTTGATATACCCACTTCCAACAAGATCTATGGCATTTTCCTTGGCACTACTTTTATCAGCTATTGTATATATGAACTAATTAGCATGTATTATACGTTTAATGGGATCACTGCTTTTGTCTTGCTGACTAGTATGATAGGAGCCATGAGCCAGCATTTAGTTCTGATTATCTCTGCTTTCACAAGTAGTGAGTCCTTGATAAAATTCTGCAGGATCATGGATTATATCCAACGGTCGTTGTTTGCATTGAACATAAAACAGGATCCAAGTCCCTCCCGGAAATCACAAATAGTTTGGCTTATTGCTCTATTCACACCATCAGTTTTGTCTGTTTTTGGTCGAATTCTGGTAGGTAATTACTATAGGGCTTTCGCTGGAATAGCTCAGTCCTTGGTAACTGTAGGTACAGTTTGTAAAATAACAGTTCTTATGGCCTTGATTGAAGAGAAGTTTGATCTCATTAACTGGCACTTTGATGACCTTAACAATCGTTGGCCTGTGTTCCTGCCCCGACCTACTGATGTCAGCTTTAGGGAGTTGTCCTGTGTCAGGGAGTGGCGCAGGACCAAGTTTATCAACGAGGATGAAGATAGAAGGTCAGTAACTGCAGAGAAAGTTAGGAATTTCAACAAGGCACACTTGAAACTGGTCTACGCTTCAAGGAAACTTAATTCGGCTTTCTCAATCTCAGTCTTTGTTCACACTGTGTCCACAGTCATCACACTGTCAATGATCCTTCCATTGGCTCTGGCACAACCTACAATCTTTTCTGGGTATCTAACGTTTTGTTCATTCTGCTTTTCAAAAATGATGGAATTAGTTGTCATTTTCTCAGTATCATCAAGGGTCCAGGAAAAGGTATAAAATGTTTTACTCTTGAACCTACAAATTATTTACTATTAGCAAAATTAACATAAAACATATAACAATATATGAACGTTTTTTATTTATATAGATGTATATTTTAGATTTCTAAAAAAATATGTAACTTAAATATATATTTATTCTGGAGGTAATGAATCATGAAAATTGTTTCCAGGCAGGAAGGATGGCTCTTCTGGTGCATGACCTGCTGGACGAAGACAGACACTCCCCCGATGTTGTTCAACAGGTTACTTAGAATATTAGTTTCAAGATTTAATTTACTAAATACGTATTTTTTTCTCATATTTAAAGAAAAAAACCCTGAAAATATAGAACCAACATATTTGACGTAGTAATTGATTAAATAAATTTATACAATATTTCATTCTGTTTTTATTGTTTAATTAATTTTTTTAAACAAAGAAATTTTGTCGTGTCATTAATTGTAGTAATTAAAGATTAATTCTTTGAATTATTTACGTTTAATTTAAATCTTTTTATTAAACTGTCTCTATTTCCAATATCAAATTTACATAGGTAAATATTAATACTATATTTATACATGAATAAACTGTTTATCTTGACATTTATTATCCTGAAAATTCCGCTTAAATTGAAAACGTGAAGTTAGCAATTTTTAATTACTTCAAATTTGACCCACTACTATAGTTGGCGCCCCTTGAAAACCTCGTAGTCCCAAGGTCCTGAGGTAGATAACATTAACATTCGTTTGTAAATGAAAAGGTTCCCTACTTTCAGGAGCGATTTTATTCCTAATATTAAGAGATTGTTTGAAATAGAAACTTAAAAATGCTTATGTATTTGTCAGCATGACGTAAGATGAACGTCAATCTATTGTATAAATAATTAACGTCTATGCATTGGTTTAACTGTTTTTCTTTTAAATTATTTTTTCTAATAATTGTTTCATAATATTAGTGAGTTTTCCTTTTTATGGTAATGCAATTTAATTTGACAAATTTTCTGTAAACTAAATAATGCAATGTTATTTCCAGCTGGAGGAGTTTTCTATGGCCTTACTCCATCGCAAGACTGTTTTCTCTGCCGCTGGATTTTTTGACGTTAACTTAAAGCTCGTATCTCGGGTAAGATATGTTCAAAATGTTGTTTATGTAACGGTATTACTTTTTATTTTCATTCATTAGATTGTAATAGACAAAAACAGTACAAGAAACCAGACAAAACATTTTAGGAAAGTTAGGAAGAAAGTTGACAAATTTATTTGAAACCTTTTGCAACTTGTTAAGTAAAGTCTGAACGCCAGAAATATACCAATTTTAAAGGCCTGAAATAGTTTAATTACATAGTAAACAACAGGTAAACAAAAACAGTAAGTAATTTGAATAAGTCCAAAGACACATTAACTATTTAAATGAAAATTAGTACCTAGGGGGCTTTTAAGTTGCTTACAGTGAATTTAATATATTTAATATTGTAAAACAAAATGGCGGATGGACAAAAATGCTTTTCCGCCATTGTGATAATGATTGTTAAGAAAAAATGTACAAAAAAAAGTGTAAATACATTTTTGTGTATTTTATTTATATTTACGTACTTATGAAAGCTGCTAATTACTAATGGATTGCTGGAAAATCCCAGAAAATATAGATAGTGGATGAAGAATATATAAGAAGTATAAATATATAACTTTACATTCAAAATAATTAACTAGGGGTTTTATAGGTCGGTTATTACGATTTCAGCAACAAAATAATGATACATTGAAGTGGTCGATGAAACATCTTAGTTTTCACTGTTTCAGAAATTTTACATTAAAAGTAGTTGATAAATATGTACAAGTTCAAAGTTATTTAAATATAGGCTATATTTATGGATTTTAAATGGTTTCGAATAAACTGCGGTTTTTGCGGAAACTTTGGAAAAATCAACTGTGGTTGGAAATTTCAAGAAATTCATGATTGAATCTTTTATTAAACATAGTTGATAAAGGATTTTTTGAATCCTTCAACATAAATTTAGCGACATAAAATTAAAAAACAAAGTCGGGAATGGAAAATCTTGGATTTCTAATTTGTTTCACTTCTGCTATAAAAAATAATTACAAACAGCAAATACACATATATAATATGCTTGTCGACAGCTATCAACTGTCAAGATTAAAAATATGATATCAGATTGTTATTTATTGAATTTAAAATAATAAATTCTATACTTAATAATAAAATTAAAAAATGAGTTTAAAAGGATTTACTTATCATTTAATGTAAAACATAGGTTTTAATATTAAATGTTGTTCTATTAAAGGTATTTTGACAGATAATGTCTAATTAAAAAGGTACATTTACTCAAAATCCAAAGATATTAACACTTTTTCAAATAAATTAGAACTTTTTAATATATTTTACTTTAAATCAGAATGTTTGGATAAAATGCATGGATAATTAAATTTTGTTACTCATATCTCTGTATAGACACAACAAAATGTATTTAATATAAAAAGTAAAATGTTGGGCAGATCAATCCCTAAAAGTTTAGTTATCATAAATGTTCTTAAAAAATCGGTTTAACTAATTTTATAATATCATTTACCATAGGAAATAAGTTTGTAAAAAAAACAAATTTTACCAATTTTTAAAGTACGGCCTTGTTTTTTACATCAGTCAAAAACGTCCAATAATTTTTTAGCACGTGTTTAGATAGATCTATGACTTTACACTATTGTGTATTTATTTTATAAAACCACATTCCTATTGGCAACACATTTTATTCAAACAGTGCCAATATAGTAACTAAATAACAAACAAATATTTTATTTTAGTTTATCTTAAATTTAGTGTCACAAGACCCTTACTAGTCTTAATTTTTTAATAATTTTATCCTTCTCAAATTTCGTCTCAAACATGGTTGTGTATGAATCACCATTTTCGAGTTTTTACGTCGAAATAAACCGTTATTTTCATTTATAGAAAAAGCACCATATTTAAAAAGCTATCTAGACTTTGGCTAGTCTTGAAATTATAGAAAGGAAAGAGTCTGATATGTACATTTTACAGCTGTAAATTAAGTTCTTATAATTTTTTACAAAAGTGAGAAACTTTTGGCACTATAAAAAAAAAAAAAAACCGATAAATTATTATGAAACCGGGGTGAACATTTAAATATTTAATGCTCAATAACTCATCAAGAGTTCATTTTATTGAACAGTTGTGTATCACTTTTTCTTTATATAATGATTTAATTGAAAAAAGTGAACTTGATTTTTAATTTTATTTAAAAAAATTAGGTATAAAGGTGCCCCCAACCCCCCATCTGACACGGCGGGGGTTAATATTTTAAGGAACTACATTTCCCTTTATATAATATAATCAATTTCATGTCAATATAGTAGTTTTCTTCTTAATAGTTCATGTTTTACTTGGTTTACTGGACTATAAAGTAAACTTATATAACGTAATTATGTGTATGACGTAGTTGTTTACTATAAAATGTCTTATAAATAACGCAGTTTTTAAATAGTTCAGGCAAACAATAAACATCGATTCGTTTGTTTACAGATAGCTGGCATTTTGGCACCAATAGTCCTGTTCTTGACTCAGACAATGAAACACCACCTGCCAAAATAGGAACCTGTATCTGCACGTAAAGAAAAGGGGTTTCAAGATAAACTGATTTTATATCTCTTAAATGAGATTTACACATAGGATTATCTTAAGTAATGAAATGATATACGTTTTATTAATGTAACCATACACTAATATATGTATACATAAAAAGCGTTGGAAAATATATGGAAACGTTTTCACACCTTTTGTATGACTTCGCTTGTAAAAGTAACATCTTGTATATGATCTTGGTTACAAAGAACATACTTTTTGATGGCATTAGTGATATTACATCTTTTCATGGGAACGGACCATGAGGGGTTAAAAGCAAATATTTACTTAAGCCTAGGTCGAGTTTGGTATTTAATAAAAGGTCTATTCATGAGAAATTAATTGCCACAAACTGGAATTACAAAGATTTATCCTTTCCAGAGTAGTTGTCATTTGAGTTTCAAAGTAACTAATTTGAACAATATTATTTCTCCGCTATTTAACGGTGTTAAAAATGATACTCATAAACATGATACTTTACCGAACACAATTATTAAATAACAATAAACTATAAAATTATCTATGGAAAAAATAACGTTGTCGAAAAGCGTTTCCATATTTTTCCTACCGTATATAAGACTCGTATATGCATCAATTCACATTCATAACAAATATTTCATTATTTATACTCCTACACTATGGTTTTATTATACATGCTCTGGCACTATTTTACTTCGTAATTTAAAATGAAGGCTGCTATAAATTTAAAATTTTATACAAAGAATATTAACTTAATTTACTATAACTAATAAGGAATAATACCATCTTGTAATTAACTTTTTAAAATAACTTTATATACCATATAAACAGGATAAATATTACTCCGTAATTTGTATGATTTACTATAATTGTCTGTTCTGGTACTTGACAAAATCTATAAGGCGTTATTTCACTTGGGTAAACAGGACCAAAATTAAATTTCTATTTGAGAATAGTTTTCAGGAAATTAAAAATAAAAAAAGTAATTTCCTACCTTTCCAAAGCGAAATATACCCTGACGACATTTATTTACTAGGGTATATTTACGAAATATACCCTGAGCACTAGAAACAAAAGAATCTTTTAACCTGTGATCACTCGCGTTACTGAAACTTCCGTGGTCGCTCGCGCTGTTACGGCGCTCCTAACTTTTGACATCTTCTTACTATTCGAAGTATACGTTGTATATACGTATAGAAAAGGAGATAAGTAAATCATTAACACATTTCAAATCACACAATATGTTTTATTATAATTTTCAACTAAATAATTTACAAACACAACTTACAAACTTTGAAATGACAGTTCCGCTATCAATTGCGCCGTTAGATTTGTTTTAACTCTGGCAGTAACGTGAACGCTCGCGTAGTTAGGAGGACTCTATCAAAGTCGAGTGTAGCCACTTCCCCCTCCACTACTACCTCCCTCCAACCACACTTATCTTCCCCAACTACTCAAGCAGGTGGCTAGGATACTAAATAGATAATTCCTAAATACTCAGGAACATACAGTTATAATTAAAGTAATTGTTTTCATAGGAACTAAAAAAGATAGTTTCAATATAATAGCGCTAGTGATATAGGGTTAAAAATATGGTTGTCCTAAATATTATAACCATTAAAAACCAAATTGATAGAGATCATTTATGTAAAAAATATTTTTTTCACATGGAGTTACAAACTGCACGTTTAATTTTAATAATATAAGTTAACTAAAAGAGGTCTTTTAGTAAATTTTAGTTAAATTTATTGTAATACTCTTAAAGTTTAAAGTGTAATAAATGTAACTTTAGAAAATTTATATTTTGTTTGTTATATAAATTTCTTCATTTTTTTCTTAACATCCAATCCTAGTTATAAGTCAAGGACCAATAATATTTCATATTACTTCTCAGTAAACAACATGAAGACTAGACTCAGTGAATCTTCTTTATTTTTAGTTTTTTACTGGCTACTTTTAATGGCCTATGGTTAGCTAACTTCCAGGAAAAAGTATTTTGGTTACGTTGTATTAGTGCATGAGAAAATAATTACATTTTTTTAGTTTGGATAGTATATTTAATATTTACTGTTCGAGTTTGTAATGTAAAATCGTTTGTTATGTTTTTCAAAGCCTATAATGTGTTATACAGTTGAATTTATGTACACATTATTGACTAAAATAAATTATGTGAGAGATTAGATCAAGTGTTAAGTAATTGTTACTAAGCGACTATACAACTAGTAGTTTGCACTAAAATAGTATTAGAATGTTATTTGTACTGGTTATAAAACTGCTAAGTTTAGGCTATGGATTATAATTATTGCATTAAATTGTTGCAATAAAGGATATAACATATAATCAATTCTTGTTCCATTCCCAGTGTTTATTGTATAGCACTATTTCTCCTTTCTTGTCATATTAGTTTTAATGTTTGGTTATAAGGGAACACCTTTGTTCGCCAACCCCATCACTCGCTGCACTCGTAAGGTGAGTTTGGGCTTCGGCCTCACCTGGGAACGATGGATAGTAACTAATTGATTTTATTTTGATAACACTAATGCGGTCCATTATTACTTCTACTGTAAAATGAAGATTATAAATATATTAGTGTTATTAGTGAAAGCTAAAGCAACTTGATAAATGTATGATACATGTAAATGAGGCTATAACTAGTTATTTCATGCTGGATATACTTATAAACTTAAGGTGAAACAATATCAGCAAGTTGTATTATAGTCAGTCACTGTACTAACTATTTTGGTAGAATTTGAACTAAATTTATTTAAATGAATACATTTAAATAAACCGAAGTTGTATTTAAATGTATGTATTATAATACAATAATAATAAAAGGAAAACAGCCAATACAAACTAGTTTATTTCCAAAATAGTTTTTAGAATAAATATTCTTCAAATAGCCTTATCAATAAATTTTCAAATAAAAGTAAAACTATTTATATATACTGTAATTTAAAATGTATTATACAAAACTAAAACGTTCTTTAGATGTATGAACGGTTCCGTAAAGAGAATTTTATTGTTTAGAATCATATTATTTTCTGTTTGATGTGCCAAGTAGGGTAATCTGCCAGTCCTGGCCCACATAAATCAAATGGTTTGACAGGTGAGTTTTGTGACGTTATGGTAACGTCACAATGACGTCATGGTGACGTAGGTTAGTACGTCACAGGGATAATTTGTGGGTCAAGGCCATTGGTGTGGTTTTTGAAAAAGGCTTCTTGGACAGAACGAATGCTCTGTCCAAGAAGCCTCTTTCTTTTTCTTTTTTATATATTTTGTTTTAATTTATTTAAAATATTAAAAATGTTTACAATATGTACATCTTACAGACTAAACCTACAGTAACAAACTACTTAGTGCTGGCTCAGGATCTGGGTGATATGTTCTCCATGTCTGAGTCGTCTTTGTGTACATCAACCCTGAAGTCCTCTGTAGAGCTTGCAACTTCTTCATTCCCCTTCACCTGCCTCAGTACTGCATTTTACAACTCCTCCCCACACTCGTCAACTCCGATGCGGTCTAGTAACTTAAGGAAGTCGTCTTGACGATATAACACATCGCTACAAATGCAATAAATAGGTCCAAAAGTCGTCTCAGGGTTCGACCACATGCAGTGAGTGAAATGTTGACCATAGCGTGTAATCTCTGTGTCTATACACTTCATCCGGAATGTTGTACTTTCAATACTCGTAGCAATCTCACCCATACGATCCAACAGCTTCAACGCAGCAGGAGTCCAAGAAGACTTTGCAAACCTTAGCTCAAGCACAACCAACTCAATATTTGTATTCATTGCTGCGTAGATGTGCGGCTTGCGAGTGTTGGTGTGCGAGTGATGTGGAACAGCAACGCACCTCATTATATAAGACAAAAATGTGGTGGGGGGGTACGATCCTTGTAAAGCTTCTAATGTATTGGTACATTTTCATCTCAAAGGAAAGGTAGAATAATTTTAACACATAGACCAGTGTCATCGACAAACTTTCTAAAATCCGATTCAGGTATTCTCTGATATCTTTTATTTAAATATTCTTTAACTCTTTTGTAATACTTCCATTTTCTTGAAGTTTGTAAAAGACATAAATACAAGCAAGCGTCGCAAAAGTGTTTTGGTCAAAGTCCTCCACAGTATTCTCTAGCAGTAGGACAATCCTTACCCAGAGGGCAGGAATAATAACTAACCTCATCACCCACTACTACCATAGTAATAAAATATATCGATCGCTCGCATCCTTTATGACGTAAGCTAAAGCCCCTGTCATTCCACAGATCTCATCCATAAGTGCTTTACTCATACCACTGGTTCTTCATACTTTTTATTCTCAACTTCTGATTCACCACCTTTTATATATCCAATCAATCGTCTATACAAATCTTCTCCGCATTCACTGGGGCCAAGGCTTTCAAACAATTTAACAAAGTTGTATTCATCATATTTTATGTGGCTGCAAACGCAGCAATCAGGGCCTACAGTTGTATCGGGATTTGCCCAAAGACATTCGATAAAATGTACACCATATCTAGAGATGGTCACCTCAGTACACTTAAAGCGTTTCTTTCTGTCCTCAATGTTCTGGGCTAACTCAGCCCAGAACATTTGCACACTGCGCAGACCAGGTGCGTTTGCAGAAACGTAATTCAAACATAATCATCAACATGTTGTTATTCATTTTTGGTTTGTACTATGTGACCGACACAGTTGAATGTAGAAAATGGAATGTTGTAAGATGAACGTGCACCTCATTTTATACCTGAAAGTGATGGAGTGACGTCATGTGGTTTTTTGCCTTAAGTGGTCTTCTAACTCATCTTCTTCCAATATATTTTTATTAAGTATTTTATCCCAATCCAAATAGTTTGTGTTTGTTATACCTAGCTCTGCAGAACTCCCTGAAGATCGATGAATATAATCAAATATTGCTGAAGATAACCGTTCCAATTGTCCCTCATGATGCGTGATATATCTTGCAACATAATCTTTTAACACCTTTACATTAACGGCGTCATTATCATCTTTAGAATCACCTACATGAACAATTCTATAATCTTTAGCATCATAATGACTCTTAGCTTCAAATGTTCTGATTAAACCTAACTGCTTTAGCGATCGTAAATTGACAGCTTCCCCGTCATAAATAGGGTCTGGAACATTGCTCAATTTTTTATTATCAAACGTCCAATGGTCACTATGCTGTCTTGGAGTGTTTAATAATACATATTCCATATTAACAGCATCTGTAAGTAAAACGGGGTTACCAAGGTTTCTAAGCAATTTCCCTTCTATATCAATGTCTCCATCAGGATATGTCCTTTTTAAGGAAGACCTATTAAAAAACCCCATAGTTGCAGCATCCGAATTTAAGACTGGATCACGCAACTCTCTTATAAATTTGTTATTAGCTGAAAATTGCATGTCAGAAGTCCTTTTTAAACTATAGTTCCGTACAAATTGCATATTTGCCGCATCATTCTGTAGAAGGGGTGTGAAAACTTTTCTAATAGCTATGTTTTTAGCATCGTAATGATCGTTTACATCTGATAATGATAGACAATTCTTTTGCACATAAGCGGCATTTACCGCGTTGTGGGCATCAGACTGGGTCTTTGCTACACTCTGATCAAATCGACCAAACTTGTCCACACTCATACTGACACTACAACCTTTCCATTGGAACAAGCTTTTTTATACAAGAAAGAAAGCAGGTCAAGGTCACCTAAACGAGTTTTAAAAAAATAAAGTTTATTTCCACAATAATTACAATCATGTCTTATCACTAAAAAATACAAAAGTCTTATAACTATTGACTAGATGATGAAAGTTGATGAGAGAGTTCTGTAGAATTGTTCCCACTCACACCATGGGAGATGAGATAGAGCGCTCCTGGCTGAATATTCCTCACATCTTCTTTCTGCAGTAGATGTACAAAGCATTTTGGCAGGAAGACTTGAAACTTGGGTTCATCGCCTGAAACGTATAGTGCATCACTCAATGCAACTAATACTGCGTCACCGACAGCTGTATCAATCTTTCTAATGTGGTGAATGATGTAGTGCTTGTGCTCTTTGAGTTCTGAGCACCTCTTTGTTAGCAGCACCGAAGATTTGGATTGAGCATTGAATTGCTCAAATAACGTTTGAAGGTACTGTGGAGATACCATCTGAAGCTAATGTAGATGTTTCCTCTGTAAAGTCTGAGTAATACTGATGCATTGTAAGTGGTGTTGTGGTGTATATATACCCTCCAATATCCCCACCACTGCAACAATCTAACGGATCTTGTAAAAACCCCACCAAACGCTTAGCCTTTTTCAACGCACAATTGACATACATATGTGCATGGTTTTGAACGGAAATACATGCTATATCTCTATGCAGTTTAAGAGCTTTATCAATAACTGTATTATAAACATTTCTAGACGTAAACAATTGAATCCAATTACGCTTTTCTACTCCTGTGGTATAAAATGTTTTAAACTTTGAACAGAAGTGGTACATAATGTTATCTAGGGTGTCATAATCACTAAACCCTTCATCCCATTTGATGTGATGATAATTATTTGTTAACCATCTGTTTGTAATCTTCGCCCTTTTACTTAATGTTTTGAAGTCAAATGGCGGTTTAAATAAAAATATATAGTCAACTCCATTATTTATATCAATAAAAACCAACTCTTTGACAATATACTTTTTATCATCTCTTATAAAAGCCTGGAACTCTACCACACAAGGGGTCTCCTTAATAATGTGAACATTTTTGCTGAATCTAACTGAAGCTGAGTGTATATTGTTACTCATTGTAACAACGAAGTGAACTGGTTTCCGCACCACGGTAGATACGTGGTGTTTATTAACGTGGCACCATCCCCAGATAGGCCTACTTCCACAGATACAAGTATAACACTTTACTCTGAAAGGTCCTCCTTTGAATACATATGTTCATTCTGCGGGTCTTGTTTGTCAGGCAAAGTTATATAATCTCTTAAACCTCGCCACATTTCAACTTCGTAAAAGATTCTGTTAAAAATGTATGTGTCGATAGGACTATAGAGAATAGGCACATCAGGTTGTGTTTCCATTGTATGTAATAAATAATCTTGAAGAATTGGTTCTGAAAATGCTAATTTCTTTACATATCTGGTTACAGGTGAAGCAATGGCATTTAAAATAAAGAATTCATGCTGTGTTAGTTGTAGTTTATCTTCATGTTTGCTTAAGTTTCTTATTCGTACTTGCTGGTCTCCACGTTGCTTAACAACATCAATCTCAATGTCGCTATCCTATAATCTTACATTAGTTTTTCGTCCGATTATATTGTTGGCTAAAATGACTGACAGTAAAATGGAGTTGGTTCGTCGTAAAGGAGTCTTCCCATATGACTACATATACGGACTTGACAGATTTGACGAAACATCACTTCCTCCCAAGGAAAACTTTAAAAGTAAACTTAACGATTCGGAAATTTCAACAGAAGACTACCAGCATGCACTCCGAGTGTGGAACGAAATGGAAATGAAGACGTTAAGAGAGAGTACTCGGATTTTTATGTGAAAGTGGATGTAACTTTACTTTGTGATGTGATGGAATAATTTCGTAATAATTGTTCTTCCGTATACGGATTGGACCCACTATATTCATATACTTCTCCCGGAATGGCTTGGCAGGCCATGTTAAAAGAAACTAAATGCAAATTTCAACTTTTAACAGATATTGACATGGTGTTGATGGTTGAGTCTGGCGTTAGAGGAGGTTTGACTCAGAGTGTTAAGAGACATGTAAAAGCCAATAACAGATACCTTCCCGATTACGATGAACACAAACCATCGACTTTTTTAGGATACTTTGACGCCAATAATCTTTATTAGTTGGCGATGATGAACCCACTGCCGTATGACAACTTCAAGTGGGTCGATCCGGACATAATCGGAGATATTTCACAAATTCCCAAAAACGGAGATGTTGGATATAATCTAGACTGCGATTATGAGTATCCTGAGCATTTGCACTATCTACACTACGATCTTCCACTACTGGCAGAAACAGAAGTGTCTCCACTTGGAAAATTCCCTAAATTAATGATGACTCTAAATGATAAACACCACTACGTTGCACATTTTTGGGTTGTACAACAAGCGCTAGAGTTGGGATTACGAATTACAAAAGTCCATCGAGTTTTACAGTTTTCCCAGTCTTGTTGGTTGAAGCCATACATCGTCCAATACCAGGCGAAGAGCGACCGCTACTTCAACATTTGAAAAGGACTTTTTCAAATTAATGAACAATTCAATATTCAGCAAAACTTTAGAAAACAAACGAAAACACATAAACGTCAAACTTATTACTAACCCTCAAAAACTACCGAAGCTCGTACAAAAACCAAACTTTGGAACATCTACAATTATTAATGAAAACCTTGTAGCAGTTTCTATGAAAAAGACCAGTGTTAAAATGGATCGTCCGTTGTACGTAGGCATGTCAATTTTAGATATTTCCAAAACTCACATGTACGATTTTCACTATAACAAAATGGTCTCTTTTTATGGACGTGAAAATATTGGGATCTGCTACATGGATACAGACGCTTTTATCTACTGGATCAACACTGAAGACATGTACCTAGATCTTCGCACATTTGTTTACCACAACGAATTTGACTTTTCCGACTATCCGAAGGATCATCCAAACTTCGATCAAGACGGGAACAAAAAAAGTACTTGGCAAATCTAAGGACGAAGCTAATGGAGTTTTACTAGACAAAATCGTATCACTTATGTCCAAGTTGTATTCGCTTAAACTGTATGGAGAAAATAATGTGATTAAAAAAGCTAAAGGTGTAAAGGATCTGTATTTAAAGAAGAATGTAAACTTTGAACACTATAAAAAATGTTTATTTGAAGACCATGTGTTGACTGCGAAATTCAACTCGATAAGAAGTTTCAACCATCAACTGTACAGTATAACCGAAGTTCAAAAGGCAATATCTTCCGATGATGACAAGCGGCGCATCCTTCCAGACAAAATCAACACATTGCCATTTGGACATTACTCTCTTCACCCTATTGATGAATAACCTATTGTGGGAGTATAAAAGCTGCTGTATTGTAGTTTTCTAGTCAATTGCACAAAGTTTGTTATTTGTATGTAGCTTTTTTCTAGTCAATTGTAAAATAATTTATACTGTAATATGTAACCTCTCTTCACCCTATTGATGAATAACCTCTCGTGGGGAATAAAATTTGTTGTCTTGTAGTTTTCTAGTCAATTGTACAAAGTTTGTTATTTGTATGTAGCTTTTTTCTAGTCAATTGTAAAATAATTTTTACTGTAGTACAAAGTTAAATAGAAAGTTGTTGTCTTGTAGTTTTCTAGTCAATTGTAAAATAATTTATACTATAATATGTAACCACTCTGTATTGTACAAAGTTAAAACAGAATAAATAAGAAACAAATAAATAAAGAAAAAACAACACAACAGTACATGGAAACATAAACTGTTGTGGTATTTTTTTTAAAGTTCAAATGTTTGACCTTGGGACTTGTGTTTGTTCCAATTTAATAATAATATAGGCAACATGGGGCACAGCACAATTTCAGGTATGTTTCACCTTTTTAGTATACGGTTTTGAAATAAACTATATAAGATGTGGTTACATATTAAACAACTACTATTAGTGTTACAACTTAGAAAGCAGCAACATCATGGAAGAGTTAAAGAAAAAATTTTCGATGAACTTCATAAACCTGCAAGAGTTCATTTTCCAAGAATAAATACCACTGTAAAAGGTATAAATGACTTGTATCAAGCGGATTTAATTGAAATGAGACCGCATAGCAAAATAAACAAGGGATACAACTATATAATGAAAATTATTAATTGTTTTACTAAAGTAGCTGATGCAATACCTCTACGAGACAAGGCTGGTAAAAGTGTAACAGAAGCAATGCAAATAGCCATCAAAAGAGATAAAAATAAAATTAAACATTTACAAACTGATGATGGAAAAGAATACTTTAAATAAACAATTTGCAGAACTAATGAAGAAATGCAAAATAAACCATTATTCTACAAATTCAGAGAAGAAAAACGCTATAATTGAGAGATTCAATAGAACTTTAAAAGAAGTGATGTACAAAATCATTTCCAGAAGAGGTTCTTACGTATGGTACGATAATATAACAACAAGTTTCATCGAACTATCGGTATGAAACCTAACCAAGTAAACAGAAAAAATGAAAAAACCGTTTTAGAACGCATACAAAGGAATACAAAGCCTAAACTAGAGAAAAGAAAACCAAGAAAGTATAATGTAAATGATAAAGTCCGAATTAGCAAATATAAAGGAGTGTTTACCAAAAAATACTTAACCAATTGGACGAATGAAGTGTTTACAGTGTTTAAAGTACAACCAACTGTACCTGAAACGTATATTTTAAAAGATAATAAAGGAAACCTGTTGCAAGGTGCATTTTATGGACATGAACTGATGAAGTCGACAGTAGGTAATGTCTATCTTGTAGAAAAGGTGTTGCAAAGGAAAAATAATATGGTTAAAGTACGCTGGTTGGGATTTGACAAGTCCGAAGATTCTTGGATACCTATAAAAGACCTTGTATAGTAATAGAAGCTCAGCATTTAATCGATGAGCATTGAAGAGAATGGAGACTATTCAGCATACAGATAAATTCAATATTAGCAATATTGATGATTTAACAGTGGACAACACTACAACAGTCAACAATGGTAGACACGGTAGTTTTCTTCCAAACACAGTTCGATGTATTGTGAGCGGTCCTTCAAATTGTGGAAAGACTAATATTGTCTTTAATTTAATAACTCATCCGAAGGGGCTACGGTTTGATAACCTGTATATCTTTACCAAGTCCTTGCAACAACCGAAATATTAATTGTTGGACAAGATACTTTCCAACGTGTCTGATGTTAACTTTTATAAATTTAACGGTAGTGATAGCGTTATGCAACCAAACCATGCTAAACCGTATTCAGTGTTTATATTTGACGATGTTTCTTGTGAAAATCATGATACTATTAGAAACTACTTTTCTATGGGAAGACATAATAACATCAACAGTATATATATATATATATATATATATATATATATATATATATATATATATATATATATATATATATATATATATATATATAGGACAATCTTATAGCAAAATCCCGAAACAACTCATCAGAGACAATGCTAATGTTTTGATTGTATTCAAACAAGATGAAACTAACCTAAAACACATATATAACGATCATGTAAATGCTGATACGTTATTTGACACGTTTAAACAGCTGTGTGGCAAAGCCTGGAAGGAAAAGTATGGATTTTTGGTTATCATGAAAGATCAAGCTATAAAAGACGGACTAACGCTCTTTTATAGCTTGAATGTGCTTGAATAGCTTGAATAGCTCAAACCCTATAACTAGAATAGGGTTTGATAAATTTGTTTTAATGAAGTGAACATCAGTATTATCATACGAGTCTTCATGGTGTAAACATGAAAAACCAGGAAAAGCTATTAAAACAAATAAAATCAATTAGTGATTCTATTAGACGGAAAAGTAGAGCATTGAAATTGGGCATAAATGAACGAGAGCAATTTTTAAAGTCAACATTCAAGCCTGTCATTGCACCTTTGAAACAATTGTCACAAAATGTTTTATAAAACCCCGCAATTCTCCTAGAAGGAGACGATATTCTACCCATTTTAAAACACGAAGAAACCGAAAGAAGTTAATATTCAGAAGAGAGTGATGAATCGGAAGAAAGTGAAAAAACAGAAGAAGAAGAAGATGAAGAAGAAGAAGAATCTACAGATGTACTAAGGGAAAAGAGGATTGTGGATAAAAGTGAAGAAGAAGAATCTGAAGAGGGTAATTTTGGACCGTCCAACTTGACCAAATTAGGCACGGATATTATGTTTAAAGGAACACTTGGAAGGCAATACTTGTTGAAAATTTTACATTCCTCGCAAGCAAATCGCAATTATCACACGTACGGAGCTAGATTATTAGGTGATGGTGAATGATTAATGATTGGTGATAGTAAACTCAACCTAGATGAAGACGATAATGTGATAATTGGTGATAACAAATATAAAGGCACAAAGGGTTTGTTTGAACTCATTTAAAAAAATAAACCCGTAAAATATACTAAAAAAGATCTGATTTGTTTAAAACGATATTGGAAAATACGAATGCCCATAGAAAAGGATATTCCAAAGACTCGTCTGTACATAGAAATAGATCAGTGAAATATGAAAGTATTATATCAAATCTATTCCCATCGCAAACGTTGAAAGGAAATCGTAAGAAAAGAGCGTTATCCTCTGCGGAAATAAATGTTTTAGACAAAAAGAGGAAAACAAATGATCCAACCTCATCAGGAAAGGGTTTACTTAAAAGTCTATACAACACTAATATAATATAGTACAACAATATTAATAAGTTGGTGGATCGAATGAGATTATTGTAAGAAGCAATGTAAGCAGGACATACCGCTTTGGACAATGAATGGATCGCTTTGATTGACGAACTACGCAGTAGAGGTATAATTGTTTACTAACAACATATAAGTGATAATGAATCAAATATAGTGGTTCAGTTTAACCATGAGTGTGGACAAGTTTGGACGTTATTCCATCACTGGAGAAAAATCAATTGTTTTAAATAAAAACTGTGGTTTCCCTGTTACATCAGAAGGTGATTACAATATCGGCAATAAACGTTTGAAATTTGTTAAAGATCCTCAGGATAATAACGATGCCATAAATTTGAACACATTGAAATCGGAAACAGCAACTAGCTTGAGAGCAGAAGGGGATGATACATACAACGGTAAAAAACGTAGAATTATTAATATAGCGGAACCGCAAAATGAACAAAATTGTGTCACTAAAGGATATGCCGACTCATTGATATTAACTAGCTTGCAACTTGAGGGTAGTACATACAATGCTAACGGTAAGCCTATTCAAAATGTTGGAGATCTGCTGACACCCTCAGATGTTGTTACAATGCGATATATGAATAAAATGACTCCTACCCAAACTGATGATCTCTGGAGTTTTGCAAATAAAAAGCTAAGCAATATAAAAGAACCTCTTTATAAATGGTGAAGTGGTGAATCTAGCGACTCTACAATCGTTGACGATTTGCAAAACACATAAAACCAATAAATACTTTGATGCTAAATATTTACAATTATCAAATGTAGGTGATTGTGTACATGATGGAGACACTGAAAATAAAAGAATGTCTGATCTTTCGTTTGAAGTGTGGACTAAATCTTATGACCAGAAATTGGAAAGGTTGGGTTCTGCTTTATTTCATTATATTTATAGGTCTGCAGGCAGAGCTGCAGATCCACAAGTTACTAGTAGAAATTATTTAGATTGGCCAAATATAAATAACCTGAGTGCTTCAGCGTTAGAACCTGGAAATTGATATATGAGAGAAAATAGCACCTTAACTATATATATATTATAGATAAGCAAGATGAATGTTGCATTTAAAGAAGATTTTTTAAAGAGTGTGCATGTTTGTGTACATTTGTGCTATATAAATACACAATGGTGAAGGATAAGCGAAACAGTCGCAGTCGAGAACTAACAAGGAGAGGAGGAGGAATTCTATCAGTTTCAGCTTTGACTAATCCTGTTGGAGCTATAGTGAACAAAGCGATCGATTTATTACCTGTGGAATTGCATCTGCCAGGAGGTTATCAATACTGTGAACCCGGAACGAAATTACAACAGCGTCTTGCAAGAGGGGATCCAGGAATAAACAAACTGGACAAAGCTTGCAAAGAACACCATATAGCATATTCAAAATATAGTGATACCGAAAATAGATCAATAGCGGATAGAGCGCTAGCTGAAAAAGCCTGGCAAAGAGTAAAGTCTAGTGACGCGAGTATTGGTGAAAGAGCAGCGGCCTTAGCAGTAACAGCAGCAATGAAGGGGAAAACTACATTTGGAGTGGGTAGGAAGAAAAACAGGAGTGGAGGAAGAAAACCACCTAAGAAAGGAGGAGGAAATATAAAAAAAAGAAGACGGCAATCGAGGAATAATAAAGGAAAAAACAAGCCTACAGTATGGTCTATGATAAAAAAGGGAGGAGGACTGTACCTAAGACCGTATCGTGTGTATTAAATGAGAAAAAACAATTGATCATTCCAAATAAAGAATTGACCAATGAAGAATTGATAAATATGTTTCATGTTTAAAAATCCCTTTCCTCAGAGGAGTTTACATGAAAGACGCATTACCTGATAAAATGTGGAAGAACGAGACTGGAATTGTAAATTTAGATAATACCGTAGGATCAGGCACTCATTGGGTGTGTTATAAGAAATTGGGAAAATCTTTTATTACTTTGATAGTTTTGGAAATCTGCAACCGCTGAAACAGCTTCAATACTACTTTCGAACGGCTGATGATGTTTTTTACAATTATAATAGAGAGCAACCCCAAGACACGTCAATCTGTGGACATTTATGCTTAAACTTTTTAGCTACAAGTGTTAGTCAACTTCAAGATGTCGTCGTATACAGTTTCATTGGTCGGTAATTCATCGACATTGAAAAGCACCCTTTTTCCAGCACTGCGTTTACAAAAAGGAACTATGGGAAGCGACTTTAATGGATTTAACAACGTACAACTCTATTCCGAATATTACCGAAGGTGTTAACAACAAAATACATTATTATAAGACTAAAGATAAAGATGGAAAATATTCAGAACTGGAAGAATTTAGTTTACCAACAGGATCTTATGAAATAGGCAATATCAATGAAGTGATACAAAAACATATGGGCGAAGAAAATATACACATAGTAGGGAATAACAATACTATGAAAGCTGAAATTATTTCCAGATACTATGTTGATTTTACTAAACCGCAGTCGATTGGGGGATTATTAGGGTTTTCTAGTAAAACAAATATATTAGAACCTTATAAGCTATATTCAGGAGATAACACTGTGACAATACTCAAAGTGAATTCAATAGACGTAATGTGTAATATCATACACGGATCTTACAGAAACGGGGAAAACAATCATATATTACACACGTTCTACCCTGCAGTCGCACTTTTATTTTTTAGAAAAAAAGCAAATATAAGAAATGTCATTTTTAAAATAGTATTATGAAAAATCTCACAAAACCTTTCTATCTGTCACTACGAAAATTTAAAATATTGATAATTTATGAATAGCTGTAAAAGGTTTTTACATATATTCACTTGCTATTAAAGGCCATGTGTACAAAAAATATTTTCTAACTTGATATTATTATCAAAATACCTCAGGGTTTAATAAAACTAAGGAGACTTGTAAGTCTTGCTCTATAATTCATAAAAGAATGTTGACACACGGGTGTTCTCAGATTTTAAATTTTCTTTCCTACATTGCAGTACACAACATTCATTAAGGATAAAAATAGTTTATAAAATTTTTCCGTTTTTCACTACATTCGATTGAAGATCGTAGTATAAAGTTTATTTTGTATCATCATGTTAAATCATGGTACCCTCTTATTCTTATCATAAATATCTAACATTTAAATATTCCTTAAAATGAACCATACCTATTAATAATGACTACAACATTCTCAGGTAAGTTACATTGCGTTTATATGCACTTATATTTGTTTAATTAATATGAAAGAAATCATCATCCCATTCTAAGTATAAAACCATTCAGATTGCTGATGTAGTTACAGCTTTAACTTTTTATGAGGCTATTGAGTTAAAATTGGCCACAGTTATGTCCTACCAAATATTTTAAACACAAAAAAAGTGTTGATGAGTTTCTGGAAAGTTTCATTTTTTTTTAATTTTATGGCAGGTATTATACCATGACAAAAAGTTAATAAGCATCAAACTTCATGGAATTGAAGTTCCACTATAATCTAAAGAAGTTACCTTTATAATCTTATAAAGAATAATTTTGAATTACCCTATCTGGCTTTTTTTTTACATCTTATCAATCTTCTACATAAAATGCTAAGGATTTTTTTTCTATGTGTAAAAGAATTCCAATTAGACCATTTACACCGTATGATACTCACAATTACATGACACATTTCAAGTAGTGACCCTGAGAAACACTTAAAATCTCAAGTTGTAATTGTTGAAAATTTTTTCAATATTCATTTATGACTATTCATAATGAATTATAAAAAATATTCATCTATGACTCCCGGTAACTAAACGCCAATATAAATGTTTATTGTTATAATTAAGAGGCATGCATGGATGAAAAAATTCTTGTGTTAATCTAGATGAAATACGTAAATCATATAATCAGGAAATAGAATCAATGCATTAACCTTAACATCATAAGTACCTTCATACATTTGAGTCAAATTTTGTTCTAAAATATCAAATAATTGGAATTAATCTTACGGTAAATATAAACAATATATTGCATATGTATGAGCATGTGAAAAACAGTGTTTATATAGATCGTAGGAATATTGGTTGACCTGTTTCTATACTTCCAATAGTTTCTAAAGAGCTTGTTGACTTGAATACATATTTTATAACCAATATTACTCAAATGCACATTTTATTGCTTGTTAACTCGTAGAGATCTTTGAACGTTTTAATGGGTCCAATAGTTTAGAAGATTTCTTTAAATATTTTTGGAAATGACGTAAATTCAACATTGTCACTTGTTAACATTTTCAAGGCTGATATTATACTGTACACTTTTGATATTATCTCTGTCAATTCCTTAAAAGTTCTAAATACAAAATAAATTGTTTGATTACTGCACCTTTTATAATTGTAACAATAGGAACTAAAAAAGAACAGTTCTCTCTTATTTTAAGATCAATAATTAAATCATATAAATTTATTTACCTCGTCTTCATAAACATTGAATGGTTAAAAAATCGAATACGTGAAAGTTATCTACCAAACTTGAACTACAAATCATCTTTCGTTCAGCTTCTACGTTGAATGATTTTGGACGAGTTTGTTTTAAGAGAATTCTTTTTCTTTAAAGTATACATACTGTGGAGCCATTCGGGTTGCTCAAGTTTTTTTATCAAATCAAAGGTAAAGCAAGAATTTAGATAAATTATTTGTAAAGTATGCTATGCATAACTTTATACCCAGGATCAAATAATAAAGGTGAGACATCTAACAGAGGATCGTGAAAGTATTGTCTTATTTGTTGGTTTGTATTTATTTATTCATATCAATCAATCAAATATTTTATTGCCAGGAACATTACAATAAATGCATAGCAATTGTCAAGACTATACTAACTATAATTTTTACCATATACACCACAGTAACACCTCAGTCACTTTTTATGACACCATACATTTATATTATTTATTATCAGACATTCTAAATGTTCCATGATATATATCTGCTTATTATTTCAATATTTCCGTGGTTTACTTGTATGTTAGGTAAGTTATGTAATAATTTGTATGACACGAAGCCATAATGTAAATAATTAATAAAAATAAATGAATTTCGTAACGATTTAATCGTTTCTTTGTTTTCCAACTGTTTTTTAAAAGGTTTTATCAACAATCGTATGACCAACTAGGCAAACATTAATTTTTCTGTTCCACGTCGTCCATTTAACATATAAATCCCTCACATTAATATAAACCGTAATTTTGTTCATCAAGTAAACCGTTTATAAATATGGCACACTAAAAATATTTGTTTGTTTGTTTGAAGACCTCACTAATATAAAAATAGATATCATCCATACTTAATATTATTTTCTATTAATTTAATTTTATTTTGTTTCTAATCTAGGTGATAGTCCATATTTTTACATAGATTTATATATTGTGTATTATAGACTAAAACTCATCAAGTAATGTAAACTTTTTACACTGTATTATTTATTTATTTATTTTATTTATTTATTTTACAATGCTACATAACAGCAACAACACCAATTACATTGCAGCATTATACTGTGTACATACACAGTATAATTATACAATTATATTGTGTTGTGGGCTTCAAATGCCCTGCCTTTACATTAGTCAAGCTACCTCCTTCAGCCTCAACATCTCTGCGTCTGACACTCTCATTCTACTATTAATTGAATTCGACAATAATAATTACAGTTGGTTGGTTCTCCAAATTATTCAAGTAAGTACAATTAAGCGACTAATAACTTCCATTTTATTTTTATGTAACGAATTTGGTCCTTAATGGTATAGTTACTACTCAATTTATCACAAAATAAAGCTTTAGCCCATACAATTGTATAAAAATAACTGTTTCTATTTTTGCCATAGTTTTATAATATTATGCAGTGTTTATTCAACTACAATCTATTAAATTCTGAGACTATATTTTGCATCACTTATTTCATATTAATATTTTGATTATGTTGACCATTACAAACTAGGAGTTACACCTGCACACTCCTCGCGCCCACCTCTTCGCTGTCTGTGCTCGTTATACCTGTGATTTTGACTAAAAATAATAAAAGGTTAATTTGTATGACGTAAAATCACATTATTAAATTTATGTAGAGTGTCTCACTCATATTACTTGGGTCACTACATATTTATTTATTTATTAATTTTACAATGCTTTATTACAGACGTTATATCCAATTACAATAAAGTGTTTGGCAATCGAAATACTTTAACATGCAAAACACACACACACACACACACACACACACACACACACACACACACACACACACACACACACACACACATATATATATATATATATATATATATATATATATATATATATATATATATATACTTTTGCATTGTAAGTCAAACGATAGTTTATGGCATTGCTTGACTTAAATTCAGTCCTTTACATCAATATACCGAAACCACATGTAATCACATTTAATAAAAAATAAAGTACGGTACTTAAATAACAGGTAAACACTTATTCGTATAAACACTCGATGGTATTGCTTTGCCTATTTCAAACATTTTCATTTAATTAGTTTTTAACAGCTGAAGACGAGGTAAATAAAATAACTGCATCAGATTACTATTGAAACTTTACAATAAAATGTGAATACAACCATACTTACACCGCTTCTTGGTTTAACATTGTAAGAGAAATAACCTTCTCAATATTAAAAACAACATTGTTTACATTCCGACAGTTGTTAAAACTTTTCGGAAATTATTATTTACATTTGAACAGCTGTTAGGTTCACATAGATTTAAATCTATATCCATGTTTATCATACTGTAAAATGACATCCACAATAGTATCGTCCAGTCTCAGTGATACCACTGAAGATATCACATCACGGTATGAACGAAACGTCCAGTTATCTTGTAACTAGTCTAGATATCATCTTGACGTAGTTGTAACCGAAAAATATATATTATAGTTCTGATACCGGCTGGTTAAGTTTAAGATTTAAAATATATTTGAATATTACTTTATTGCAAGTCTTGCATCGCCTAAAGACCTTCATGTATAATTTCTCATGTTTAATTTCAGGAATTTTACGTAATCATTTTTAAACTAGGATTATATGTTGAGTCCTACATACATACACAGTTTGATAAACGTCAAATATACGCACAATTAAGTACAGTATAATTATTGATGTCTTTATAACTAGGATACACAAATTAGCACAAAACTATAAAAACAAATTCATTTAGTAACAAACCATCTCTATATAGATTGAGTATAATACAAATGACATCTCTTGTCAAACTCAATAGTTTTAGACTATAAGAATAAAAATCCAAATGTATATAGCTTTTGGCCACTATACATTGGAAACATATACTTTTGTTAGCAATTTCAGAATACTCAATTTAAAGTAAGCTTAATTCATTTGGAACAGAGAATAAGTTTGTTTTATTTCTATAGTTTGGATCTAATTGTCCGTTTTGTTACTTTTTTAAAACGTTAGTCATCATTTGATTCTATTAGGAACTCTCAATATATTTGAATTCTCAGTTGTATTTACGAATGAACCTATAACAATATTTTTGGTTGGTGTATATGTTAAACTAGAACATTTTTTTCACAAAGAATTACTCCTGAGTTAAACTTTACTTCATAAAGTAGATCTGTTAAGAAATTAATGCTGTTTGTAAGAAATCCGGCCTCTTAAGATTCCTGTTGTTGTCTAGCTAAATTATATTTCAGGTCATTAAATCCGTAACGTTTTCCGCGTCCATGGAAGAGACTTTTGTAACGAGTTGAAGAAACTGCTGTACGTGTACAGATGTTTAATAAAATTCCCGTTGGTTTAACGTATTTGTTACTTGTACATTTATTACCTTTTTATTTATATAAATTGGTTTTTGAATTCTATTTTTCATAATATATACCAATTTAACCCTCAAACTGGAAGTTATTTTTTCTCCCAGAATGGCAGGCCACTTTTGCTTTATGTAAAGACGTTTGTTATAGAATTCATAAAAAAATTTGTATTTACCAAAACCCTGCTTGAATTATGTATAAATATGTTCATAAATATGTAATTTGTCATATAAGTTACAAAACACTAAAATATATTTTTTTTTTTGAGTTGTGTGCAATATTTATTTTAATCTCCTGTCATTAATCATAATAAGGGTAGGACCACATAAAACATAAAAAATGTGAAATAACAAAAATATAAAAAATTAATCTAGCTTCAGTAAATAAATAAATTATATAGGTAAACATTTAAACCTATTATTGATACGTCAGCTGATATTTTTTTGCAAAGGACACTGTGATTTTAAAAAAATCCTATACAATTTAGTAAATAATAAAGTTAAAGTTTATACTAAAATTTAGCAACAAAACGCTCTATCAATAAAACACATAAATAATAAGGTTATTTGACTAATTATAGCCATAAAAATAGCTATACACAAAATAATAACTTATCAGGTTATGAAATATATTATGAATATTATTTTTAATATATTTTAGATCTTACTGTATGTATTATATTGATATTTCACTTTGTATTATTGTATAATCACTAAATACATTCCCTAATATGCTTATTATATGTATAAACAGTCCTAAACGCATAATTATATTTTATTTAAATTTCCATCGTCATATTTTTACATACAATAAATGATCTGACAATGGCACACTTCACCTATCCTAAATCATTATGTGATGTCACATAATAGATAATCTGCGCATATTATTGGTACCGGCAACTTATATATTTGTTCCATAGATACAAAAAACATTGTCATATCTTAATAAATGAGTCTCATAACAACAGATAACTTAAGACATATATTTGGCACACTCAAGTGCATGCAGCCATTTCGTTAGGAACAATCACACCACTTCATGCTTCACAACATTTGTTTTTTCACGAATATTTGTCTTCATAATATATATTTAAAAGCAAATAATAAAAGATATAGTTTTATTTTGCTCAAAATCTGTTAATTGATTTATAAAATGGTAATATTTTTATTGTATAAGCTTTTTTACAATATATAATAATAGTATATTATAATAATATATATCACGTTATAATTCTAACTACGAATTTTGAGAAACAACACTACGGTTATCGTATATTTTTTGCTATATAAGATATTAAAATTAACTGTCAACCGTGTATGAAAAACGTTAGAATCAAACATACATAAAAGTAACAGTGGTTCTACAGTTCAAAAATACAGAATTGATACCAGTAAACGATTTATTTCATATTATATAGTACATTTAAGAGGTTAGTTATGTATAAGTGCAAAATAATTCTTTAAAAAATTACTTATTTATGAATAAATTTGGCTTGATGGAAAAAGTACAATTTACAAAAGTTCATATTATCGAAGTAATTAAAAAGCTATCTTTAGTGGATAACTTAACATGTAATATCTAATTTATTACGTATTTCGTAAATTTTCTATTATTGGTGTTTTTAATACCACCTTTAATCAAATATACATATATGTATTAATATAATATTCCATATTCCAGTAAAACAATTTTACCTTCTTCTATTCATTGAGGTATTATATATCTATAAAAATACATTGTGGAACAAATTATTTTCTGGTACATAAATATTAAAACAGCTTCAACAAGACAAAAATGTATTCCTAAGAGTCGTTCATTCATTGTCCTTCGTGTTCTTGGCTTAAGGTTTCTACAACTGTTGCATTCTATTTATATTTTTGTTTTGATTAATACTACAGAAAAATTTTATTATATTTTTTTTTTATAAATAAATTATAACTTTCGTAATTTACTAAATAAAATATAATATTAGTTAAGGATTTTACAATAATATTAAAGTAATAATATATGATATGGCAAAGTGAAAATATATTTTGTAACCAAAAAATATATTAGTTAAAACTTAACGTAAAAACTATTTGGTTTTTAATATTTTAAACTTATATTATTGTATCATAATTTAGTTATT
This sequence comes from Stictocephala bisonia, assembly GCA_035578905.1. Lineage (NCBI taxonomy): Eukaryota > Metazoa > Arthropoda > Insecta > Hemiptera > Membracidae > Stictocephala > Stictocephala bisonia. The sequence continues at coordinate 28,403 of JAQJVL010001988.1, forward strand.
AAATAATTTACTGCTGACAGAATTAGAGTGGATTCAAATTAAAAAAAAGAAAGAAAAATAATAGTAAACAATCCTCAACCAAATTAACGTAAAAAATAGGCTTAAATTTATTGCGGCAATATTTGTTGAAATTATCTATATTATATGTTTATATATTAGAAACTGCCTCTAAATTAATTTTATTGATAGTATTTACTATTCACTAGTTGAAGGTTTGTTAGTTTCCGCTATGAAATATGTTTTAGAAAATGGTACATTGTCTGGTAATATAAATTTAAAAAGACTGCTCTCAAAAACACATAGTATAGAGATAGTTCAGAAAGAAAGTAATTTTAGTGTTAAACTTATTTTGAGGACACTTAAAAAATACTACCAACATGATAATTGTTTTTATTAATTGTTATACTTTATATTTTTAACAAATACAAAAGTAAAACTGTGTTATATATGTTATTACCAACTTGGTTGCATGGTTAGCATTACGAAAGGATTATCTCAAGGTAAACAAACAAAACTCTAATTGGAAGCAATATCTGCTGAACAATCTCATCTTTAGAACCCCTTTGGCCCTCTTATTTATGTTATGTACACATATTTATACATTTGATCTTAACGTTAGCTTTATATAAAAATATTTACTGTATAATTTAGATAATAATAATTAAAGACAATATAATGTGCTAAGAGATAGGTGACAGTGAATCCTTACTATGAACTGATCAGCATAATTTATTGATTGTTGCGTTTGTAAAAATCATGATAGATACCAGTTCATTTAAAGAGGTCTCAATAGGAATATTAGGGTAGGATGTAATAAGAATTTTTATAACTGTATCCTAAAATAATAGGCCTAGAATATTATAGGTTTATATTTAAATATGTTTAAAGAACTGTCGTCTTACCAAATATCTTCCCTTACGTGGCGTTATTAAACTGTAAATAGCGTTGAACAGTATTTAGAGCAACTTTGTTTAAAACTTGTCTCGCAGCTGTTTTGACATATGTTTTTAAGTATTATACAGACACCATTGTTGAGTTATTACCGTGCGTATCTTCGTCGAGTCAACAAATCAGTGTGCATCAAACGTGTTTTAACTGTAGAGATAATGACTTCAGACATCAAGGTTATAAATTAATATATAACAAAATTATATAAAATGTAAAAATAATATATTCTCTTCCCCTAAATAATGATTTTATATATTAATTTATCTTTTTTTTCATATTGAGATAATGGTTAAATGTTAGAAACCAATCAAAATTTAAAGTTAAAGTTAGTGTAAATTCGCTAATATATGAAAAAAGAAAACTTGCTTTCACGACCTGTAAGTTACGCAATGACCATTCAAGTTTGGTATAGCTTGTAATAGCTTGTAATTTGGTTTTATACTGATACTGTACTAATTATTATATCAATATAAAAACTATAAAATTATCAAAAGTAACAAAAAACAAACGGTCAGTAAGTTCATCAGAATAACTAGGAGTTATTGAAGGAATTATTTCTGGTAATAAATATTGATATAATTAATAAACATCGTATGTACCAAAATTACAATGTTAAACACAGATAATAATTTAGTTTTAGGAATCAATAAAATTGGCAAACAGGATAATATTTCATGAAGACCTGACACTGTATACTTTCGTTATAGTTCTTGTTCAAATGTTTAATTAAATATTACATCACGACTTTATTTATTAAATCAACAAAATGTTAAGTGCGTACTTGTAAATTCAATATAAATACTATTTTAATATTTTTAATATTTTTTTTTCTAATTTAGTAATCAGCTGAAATCAACATATTTAAATAAAACTGTCATCAAGACTTAATTTGCATTTTTTGATATTTTTTATGAATTAGGAAATTAAATTGCAAAAAGCAGTGAAAATAAGAAATATAGTGTAAAAAGATTAGCAGTAGTATAATGTTTAGGAAAATGCAATAGGAAAACAGCTGAGCGAGAAATAACTAACAGAATCATAATGAATAATTAAGCTGCAAGCTCAAACAGAATAAAGTATGTGCTGTCTGTTGGTGTAATAAAGGATAATGACATTTCACACTCTAACTTTGTAAAACATGTATATAACGCGAAAACACATTAATTGTCATTAAATCTCATGAATTCTATTTGTTTGACATCTCATGCATTACGTTATATTTAGATTGAACGTATGTCAATTATGTAATACCTAATTTTATGGTATTTAATATCCACAAAGTACAATTTCAAGACGACACCAGTGAAGGTGGTAATTACAACATGAAATTATTACTAATATATTTAGAACTGTCTTTGATCTAGCTTGTTCATGCAAACATAAGGTTTAATGTACTGCAAATATTTGTCTTTACAGTAAGTTTTCAAATATTTTTATGAAAAAGGTAAATTAATTAAACGTGAATGTTAGTTGGAAATGCTCATAAAAAACAAAATAGTGTTCTATCCTATTGTAAAACAAAGTTAGAGTATGGATTATGTCAGCTACCATTTTTTATTATTATGTAAAATATTTGCTTTATAGTTGGAAAAACTTCTAAAGTCATTGGATTATAACGAACATTTAAAATAAATAAATAAATATCATTTATCTTTTGTTACAAAGCTAAATCAAATCCATCAAGCCATTTATGACCTTCCTAACTTATTCCATTTATACCAGCTAATCCCTCCGTAAAAACCACACGAGGACACTCTAAAACTATGTGATCCATTATTTGGATAGACTCCCTGCAATCACAAGGCTGATCTATTCTCAATCCCAAATCGTGTTTCTAGTAGTTATATCTGCCCACTCCAGTTCGAAACCAATTTCTGATCCTATCGCAATACTAACATACACACTAAGTACTGAATATTTAAAAGACTTTGTTTTGGTAGCTAAATATTTATACCCAATGTTATGCTGATTAGGATATAAAGTGTTTTACATTACAGTTATTATTTTTATCTGATCCTGTCTTGTCCATGTATAAAGACTAACAAGTTTTAGTTATACATGTAATTTACACTAAACATTTTACTTTGAATAGAATTTCTTATGTTTTCTAAATTGCATTAATGTTTAATTTATCAACAATATACATATTACGTGAACATTCATAAATATTATTATATGTACTAAATCTAAATCGTTGATACCTTTGTATTTTGTTTGTTGTACACAGACAAGTTAAAATCCAGACTACTTCAAACTTATTTTATAAGTTTTATAAACCTACCATAAATTACCAATAACTTCATACGGCTTTGTTAATATACGTGTATCCTTAAGTTATTTAGTAAAGTAATGAAACAAGCCATCAAAATAATTTCAGATAAACTTACATAAAAAAAATAATAAAATCTCTAAAGATCAAACAATAAAAAGGGACATTAAAAGTAACTCGTACTTGGAAAAAACACTAGCAGTAAAATGTTCTTCATTTATGAAACTACAAACCCTGATCTGTGCTAAGCCGACACTTTATTTCACTTTTATTCACCTATTAAATTCTACTTTGAATAAACATATTATTTGAAATGTTTTGTACATTATGAAATATGAGATAATTATATGTACAATTTAAAGGGATGACAAAACAATTTAAACGCAAACCTAAATCAATTTAGTATGTATTAAGAGCTAAGAAAATTCTTTGTTTCGTTCATGCATTCAAGGGTTAACACCAAAACAATAAATTATAATTGGAAAGGAGGCTTGCAGTGAGGCTCTACACATAACTATAACCATTATCTTTTGGATACTAATATTACTCAAGAAGCACAGTTTTAATAATAATATTTCATTGTATTTACAACGTAGAGCCTACTTTTTATATTTCATTAGGTTTTAATAGTAGTTAATAATTAACGAATTTTTTTGGTTCATTAATAAATACATATTTAAGGTTTTATTGATTAATAAATTGGCTTTGATGTTCTTTAAAACTTGACTATTTTGGTATTTCCAGCCTAATTCAGTTCACTCAACTATTAAATGTGTTGTTGGAGTTTCTATTAGTTTTATTTTATTGTTTGTAATTAATTTTTCTTAGATATATATGGATTGAATTAACGTACTTTTGAATGAGTCATTTGTAAATAAATTGTATCATTCAGATCTGACAGCTAATTTCTTATCACCAATTACTATGATATACATATGAAGTTCATTTAAATATTTAATTGTACTAGTGTTATCGTGCTTTGGAATGTTTTCTTACTGCGTTTCAATTTCGGGACCTTTTCCGATAATTCACTACCACTACCTTTTCCGTTACTTCAGCACCACTACTTTTTTTATCGAAATTACAGTTTGGTTATGTTAGGTTAAGTGTTAAGTGGCTACTAAAGTTGATCACAAACTGGTAAATCCAATTATTGACTTACCACCGAATTCGATCTCTGTGTGTAAGTTCTTGAAAAGTGTAAGATAAGGCCAGCGCTACTGGACTCCTAGCTGATAAGGAATACTACAGTGGACATAACAATGATTGTGGAACAGTTTTAGAGCAAACAAAAAAATTAAAATAACTAAGTGGTATTGAATTAATATAAACAAAAAAAAGTAGTGGTAGTGAATAGACGGAAAATATCGCAATTTTGGATGAATAATAGATCCAACTGATAAGATAATCTTATTTAATAAGAGCTTTCCAATTTTTATTTATACATACATATAGTTAATTTTATCCAACCTGAGAATCTACGCTGAATAGAATATCTTGGTTGGTCAGTAGTAAGAAGTTTATATAAACGATGTGATTTCAACTTAATATGTGCATCAGATTTTACTTTTATTTCCATATTGTATATACATTATTCCAATACTAACGTCTTTTTTAAAATAATACCATTACTAAAATCACATAATTTAACAGGTAATTTAACGTAACATTGGAAAATTAATAAAAACGATATAGATTATTAGTTCTTATTATTTGATATAAAAAACAACATTTACAATTAAATTGTTGGTTGTAGGTTTTTATACATTTCTTTTACAAAATATGTCATACTATATTTATAGTTTAATTTCAGGGTTCATAAGTAAGAATCAACTATAAAAGTAGAAATATTATCTGTTAGGAAATATTATTTTCCAAAGTAATATTGAATCAACTCTTTAGAAAAGTTACTTCTCAGGTTTGCTTAACTTTATTCAATGAGATTTGTTTCATCCAATTTTTATCTTGTTCTGTGTGTAAATTAATATTAAAAAATTTCAAGAACAAATTATTTTTATTATTTTTTATACTAAACACGATATAGTATGTTGGTAAGAATTATTAAATAATATATGAAAATAATATGAAATCCTAACAATGCTTAATTTAATAAGGCAAAGTTAGGACATGTAGGTCCTCTCTTAGACTTAAAATATTGAATAAAATAAAATAAAAAAAAAAAAAAAAAACAAGACAATTAGTATATTTCGAGAGCTCAAACTTTTGCCCAGAACATTATTTATGAATGAAGAACAATAATTCTAGTTATAATTTAATAAACAATAATAAATAATTATCAAGCGTAAAAGAAAATAATACGAATAAGAGGAAAACAAACTACTGATATTAAAAAACTGTAATACCAAATAAAATAAATACCAGACATCAATGAACAAACATACTGATGTATAATTACACTCAGCACAACCAAGGCTTACGCCTATATAGAGAACCCCTTACCAGCCTCTTAGTGCTGTGACAAACCGAATTCGAATATCGATATTTCGAGTTCAATGATTAAGATTATTTCAAAATCTGCAGGCAGTAACAGTAGAAGAACAGTTCGATGAACCGGATAGTTAACATTGATGAATCCTGACGCGTGTCCCTAATAATGATGCTTACGTTAAACACAAAATTTGAAACTAAATAGGTAGGACTTTTGTATTGAGGAAAATTGTATAGAAAGGATACAATCTGTATCGTTCTCTACTCGAATAACTTCGGTAAATTTAAACATCTACATTAAGTATCTGCTGAGCAGATGGATTGATAATATATATTTTTACCATTACAAACTAAAAATAGAAATATTTTGAAAATACATTTTATATAAAAGTACTGGTATTTTTATTTATAAAATGGTATGTAATAAACCAAAAATCCCACTTTTTTATTTTAAAATATAAAATACTTAATAATTCTATAGTTCACTCCCATAAAATACCACCCAATAGGCAAGGGATGTTGGTTGGGTCAATGCCAATGTACGTGTATGTTTGGTAGGTGGGTCATTACTATTGTACTGAATGGGGAATAAATCTTAATACAATACAAATATTGCTAATTAAATTCAAAACGTAATCTATATTATAATAATTACATAAAATTATATTATAATAATCTAAGCTGCATGAATTTTCTATACGTTTAGTATTTGTACCTACCTATATTTATATTTACAAGTAATAAAATAAATCAAACAGGAATTTAAAATAGTATAATATACCATGGGATCACTAATATGTAAGATAAATGTATTACAGTTTAGTCAATTACAGTTTAAAATAAATGTATTACAGTTTAAAAGTATTAATTGATAATTCTTACGAAATTGCTACTTGAAGTGTCAAAGTCTTATGATAATTCTCATGAAATGTCAAAGTCTTAAGATTTTCTTTAAAGAATGCGATGAAATGAGGAACAACTTTGCGAATCGCTGAATTTTAAGACAAAATTCCTTGTAACTTTCTAGATGTTGTAGGGCTGCTCCTTTTCACACAGATCTTGAGAAAGTTTTACTTTCGGAAATTTTTATTTAATGATTACTTTATACTTCTATTTAATTTTTCAAAGATAATATAAATACGACTATTATTAATTTTTCTCACATATAGGGCATTAAAGTTAACATGCATTTGAAAAGAAATGTTTCAATTACGTATTTGTCACTCACGTAAAAATAGCAAGCACTATTTTATCCTTACATTGTCATCCAAAATAATTTGTTGCAGAATTGTCTAATCATGCCTAGTTACAGGAATATAGGTCTATAAATTAAAATAGGTTTGAAGTATATGGAAGGAGGCATTTATGTAATGGAGGATAAGACGTTATTCTATCATATATTAATATCAATATAACAATGAAACAATTATTTGTTATTTTACGTATGGGTGAGATCAATTTATTGATTTAAAAACCTGAATTATTGTGCTTATCCTAATAAAAAAAAACATTGTCTGCGTCGGACCAGACGGGGGAAGTTATACCGTAGACCTTCTATTATCTATATATATATATATATATATATATATATATATATATATATATATATATATATATATATATAATCCAATGTATGTTTGTTTGTCTGTCTATCCTTTATGCGCTACCAAACCGTCCAGCCGATCACCATGAAACTTGGGGAAGTTGTTCTATATCCCCCAGGGAAGGTTTCTGTCCTATTCCCGTTTCTTTAATCCCTCAGGGCTCCATCCCTTGGACTTCTAAAGTTTCAATGTTAATCAAATAGCAGGATGCATAAAGGTATAATAAGTCAAATATAAAAAGAATATCAGCTGTGGGTTTTAAATATGTCAAAATTATACTGTTTATATTTTTATGTTTTGATTTCTTGTGAAGCTATATTAATTGATTGATTTATTTGATTAACAGCTGTTAAATAAAACAATCGATTAATCGATAGTTCTTACAAATTTGTTCTTAATTTTCAGCGTGACGCGGTTTCTCGACCAACATCCCATCCCAAAGTGTCTAACGGGCGCAAAGAAGTATAACTTCAATAAAAATGGATAATCAATTGAATGTGACTAAAATATGAAATTCTTACGCCATTTTCATAGTTATAGGACATCATTATTAACATTTTTTAAATATGATAGTTATTATATCTCAACTAGATACAATAGCTTGTTTGTATGATACTGAACGCCCTTTGCACTTTTAAATATAGTATTATAAAACTTAGAATTTAATTGTGTATCATGTATACAATTTGGCATTGTTAAGGCGAGTTGTACACAAAATATACAAATCAGAAATAGCTAAAAATTATATTTAAAAAAATCTAACCTAAACATATTTATTGAATAAAATAAATTATTAATTTATTTAAATGCTAATGAGGCAATCGAACTTACGAAAAGTAAAGAAAATTATGTAAACAATAAACGTAGACTATTTATAATTTCTGATTTACAGGTATTTTAAAAATACCATTACATACATAATATCTCGTTCTTGAAATGTGTGTTATTCTATTATTGTCACCGTATGTATGTTTGTAAATAAGTAAAAATATCTATTTATACAATATTTTGCCTACAAAGTGTTTTGGTGCGATAATGCTGCCTTTGACCACAAAATTTCCCCCTCCCCAATAATTTTACTTAAATAAAAAATGTTACGAATACCATTAACCCTTAAATTGTACTTAAAGAATTTCTTCCAAGCAAAGGTCACATTTATTGGTTTCTTTATAAGAATTTCTTTACTACTCATGTAGTAAGGACAATTTCAAAGAATGACATTCCATTTCATGGCTCACAAGAAACTGATTGTAGGAACAGCCACAGGAAGCCGGGTCAAATGGACTGTGTTCAAGGGAATTACTTCCAAGTGTCAGTGGTGACAGGTGCCTTGGCACCTATAAAAATTTGCGTTTGCGTGCGTGAGCGTGTGAGTGTGCGTGCGTGCGTGGGTGTGGATGTGTGTGTGTGTTCGTTCTTATGATTTACCAATGGTGTATAAATATCTTTCACACACACACACACACACACACACACACACACACACACACACACACACACACACACACACACACACACACACACACACACACACACACACACACACACACACACACACACACACACACACACACACACACACACACACACACACACACACACACACACACACACACACACACACACACACACACACACACACACACACACACACACACACACACACACACACACACACACACACACACACACACGCACACGCACACGCACACGCACGCACGCACACACGCACGCGCACAGACACACACACACGCACGCGCACACACACACACACACACACACACACACACACACACACACACACACACACACACACACACACACACACACACACACACACACACACACACACACACACACACACACACACACACACACACACACACACACACACACACACACACACACACACACACACACACACACACACACACACACACACACACATACGTTGTATCAAAATTTATTTGGTTCACTATTAATTGTTCAGCTCTTCTCTTGATTTATATTGTTTAATCTGCCCTTTAATAAAATTAATATAGATATATTTATTATTAGACCATTCAATTCTATATTTTTGCACTGCCTTAAAGCTGGTTAGAGCTTATTGTTACAAAGGTACTGAAAGTACCAAAGGAAGTGGTAAAGTAATTACTTTTTAAAGACGATTTATTTATTTTATTTAACATTTTTATTATTATTGTTACTTATATGTGAATGAGGCTAAATATATTACGTATAATGAATTATACTATTTTTGTTAAAAGAACGAAACATGTATATTTTAATGGGATTTTCATACTACGGACTAAAATATATTAATAATAACGTACGTAAATATATATACTTACAAAATATTCTGGGAATAAAGTTAATTTGATTGTATTTATGGGATTTTGAGAAAAAATAGTTTAAAATGTCATAAGGTTTTTAATCAGACAGCAGCAACATTGATTAAATTACAAATTTGACGAAATTCAATTTGAGAGTAAAACTAATTTAAGCCAACTTGTTTCCTTCCTACTTTGACAGTTTTCCGAATTGTCAAACTCTAATATGATTGCTGCAATCAAACAATTCCACCAATTAATTCTTTATTATAAAAGGCGTACTAGTTTTTAATTAAAAGAACACTTAAATTTATAAACATTAATTGATTACATTTAATTTATAAAAGAAAGTTATTATGATTCGGCGAATATTTTCATAATTATTCAAACATATTCAAATATTATGACGATGTAGTCTACGGAAAATAAGAATACGACTTGTACATTTCTAATTATTTCTTCAATATTTAAAATTAATATTAGTTGTCCTAATGTGATAGAAGGTCTGAAAAATGTTGATATGTTACAAAAACTTTTCTGAGAACGAAAAAAATCCTCCTGAAGTTAGGAGGATTTTTTTCGTTAATGAATTAATCACTAACTTTTAGCATTGCTTGAGCTAGTGATCCGTAAGTCTATAGATTTCAGGTCGTTGTTAAGGAATGTGATAGTTATAAGCAGTAGGATGAATTTAATTCTTTTAATAAGAAACAACAAATCATATTGCAATAAAATTCAACTAGGAACAAATATCGGATTGTAGTGCTGATCACCAAAAATAGAGTATCTTTAATTACTTTAACACATACAACATTTAGAGCATTATATATGGAATTTGGGTATTTTAAGCTCACCACTTAACTTTCAGATATCTAAAATCTAATTAACTGGAGGCGTTGTAAAACGCCCTTGTTGAAAAAAGAATGTGTTACTGTTTTTGTGTAACCTAGTTAAAATTAAGATGGGCCTTGTTAGAAAAAGGATTTTGTAAAAGTGAACCATTATTAAGAGGGAAAACACGTACCAAAAGTTTTGCACTTGTTTAGTTCAGTACTTAAACCTGCACATGTAAAAAACTTTAATGTTTAACACCACTTTTCTTACGCTTTTCATATGAAGTTTGTTAGAAAAGTAGCAACCTTATAACCTCACTTCCCTAATGCAACATATCTTCTCCTGAAATTGAAATGAGGGAATTAGAAAAGAACTAAATAAAATCTTATGAAGTAAAAAATGACACATTATGGAAAACTTCCTTAGGTCGTGGTTTGACTCCGCTCCAAAAACTCAACGTAACTTACAAAATTCTAGTTAAATTAGGTGGTTTCTAACCCAGTGTCAACTACGCAACATTCTAGGGTATGTTTAACCGATGAATCAAGTACTTAATCTACAATACTGTGATTGTTTAAGAAACTTCCACCGAATAATTGGTGCTGTTAAATAAGTTTCGAGCTTAGTGAAGTTAAATGAAATGGAAACGTTTTTATTTGATGAAGTTAGGAGTGTAAAGAACGCTCTTCCACTAAACCTTTAGCATAAAGGTTTGCGTAGAAGGTGGATTTACTGTTGGATTAGTAATTGGGGTGAAATGAAATGTATTGGAATGGAATGAGCTGAAAAACGTCTTTATTTAATCAGGTGAAGTTAGAGTGTGGACATGTCTAGGACCAACAGTTTTTTATTTAAACTTTTGGTTGGCTTTTACTATATGGAGATAGAAAGGCTAAAATGAATAGCCAAAACGTTTTTGCTTTTGTCATTGGATGTGCATATTTTATGTTTGTTTTTCGCTAATAAACATTATTTATTTGTCCCAGATTTTATATACTTTCAAGATTGTTAAGGGTCGGAAGCTAACTAGCATACATACAATAAATAAATTGTGCTGTTCCTTATTTCCTTTGCCTACTTCTGCAAACAAAATATTATTAAGTTTTGCCATTGGTTCTTCTTCTTCATATTGGTTAAGGTGGATGAAATTAAGCAATACCCTTACATCTAAACATTAACATTGCACGTGATTGTCTTTTCGAAGGCCATTATCAATCTGGAGTACAAATAAAATAATATTTACTACTTACACATTCTTAAGGTCGAATCCACAAAACAAACGAGTTTTTCTTAAACAAACGGATAAAATTCTGTGAGTGAATCTTTTGTCTATGATATTTTTGTCGAGGATAGTATCTATCTAATCTGTAAGATATTTTAATCCAAGATTACTTATATAACGTTGGGGTTAATTGGGTTGGACTACAAAAGCTCCCTCGAGAGGCTGTGACTGAAAGCTTATTGGCTCGGTCATATTATTTTCAGTGTACTGATCATTTTCCGCCAAGGAAATCGCATATTTCGTAAATTATTAGTTAAATTTAGTATCGTATAAACTGCATAGGATTACAAAAATTATTCATTTATTTATTTTTAAGCCGCCGATCGTCAAGATTTGGGTGAATATGGATTTCAAATGATTGCAGATGAACGAGTGTAGTCATTGTTACTATCCGAGTTCATATTAGCTCAGAAGGACTATTTATTAATAGCCCAATAGCCAGGACAATTATGGGACCTACCACGTAATGTTGTAATTACGTGTAATCTGAACCACGTAGTGTTGGTCTGATTCTCAGCTAATTGTCAAGTCTCACTCAGTTATCTTCCCTACAGAACATCTGAACCCTGACTACCATCTAACATAAACTCCCCAGACTTCTCTAGTAGTGTCCATGTCTATGGCAACCACTGAGCGGTCGCCGAGTCGTTATTAAAAGGACCGCGGATGGAATCTATCGCCAACAATCTCCCAAACACTTTGTTCCTCAGTAGCTGGGTTACAGCACTGCACCACCAGTGCCGACCTAGCTTTATAATGATAGTAATTATAATAATCCTTAATAATACCTAAAGCTTTGTAAAGATTCCAAACCATGATGGTGCGTAATCCAATAGTATTTACTCGTATATTAGAGAATTAGTACATTTAATTAAAATTTATAAATATATATGAAAATATATGAAAACATTAATTTAATTTATTGAAAATACAAAAATATAACATCTTAGTTTGTTTGACTGTAAATGATAGATGGCTAAAATCACGTTAGTAGATTTTTTTCCTTATTTTGTCACCTGGTGGTACATTGAAAATTAAAACAAGGTTAGGTTTTTTAATTTTTATTTTGTAAAATATTGTGTTATTATCATAATTACTTTGTGAAAAAATTAACTTTCATTCTCATTCATGAAATATTAACGTGTTGATTATTGTTATTTCAATTTGTTTAGCAAAATACAATAGTTAAATTATAATCTATTTTATTTTTCTAAGTTTACTGTTCTTATAGTATATTATAGTGAGTTTTTGATTATATCGTAAGCCTAGTCTGTACGCCGTGTATTTAGTATGTGAAGTCTGTTATGCATATAAGTATTTTCATATTTAAATTGTGCCAAAATAATGAAAAGCATACATGCGGTTCGGAATATAAGACTTGTTTTAAACATTTTTTCATTTATATAGTACATAAAATAATAGCTAATGAAAACCAGAGTAATTGTTCAAAATCTTTTATTCAAAATCCTAATACGTAAGCCTCTTTGTATGGTATTTTAATTATTTTGTATTTAGTCTGTGTGTGATTAAGATGCATTTAAAATCTGAGGAATTTGTTTTACATACTAAATGAAATTTTGTTATTTTAGATTAGGTTTGATTTTATTAGGAAATCTCGTTAAAATAACAGTCTTAAATAATCCTAGGTTCAGACCTGATATGTGAGCATAAAAAAATGATATGTGAAACTTTATAAAACAGGCTAGAAAATCCATTTCAAACATTATCCCTAAAAATATTTTTTTTTATATTCTTATCGTGATATTAATGGACAAATTATGCCTGAAACTGAATAAATCCAAATTATTTATTGACATCTGTAATTTTAAATGATTTAAAACTATTTGCATTTAACACAGAACTGAAATGCACTATAAAAACTAATATGTACTATAAAACCTCAAACGCAGCTTTAGGTTAAATTTAATATCAGACCGAATAATAGGCCTGTTAGTGTATGTTTAGGTTTGTAAATATTTTTTAATCTCACATATTATTCAACACTCTTATACACAAAACAAAACAATTGTCACAGATGATCCTAATCAAAATAATGATATAGTTGAAGAAGGGGATAACTGAAGTATACTCCAGTTCTTGTCTAACAATCACCTACAGAACTGTATTGGAACGTAAAGTGACATAAAGTGTTTTTGCGTGTGTGAACTTTATATTACCTGGGTTTCAAGTTAATCTTAACAAGAACAAGTGACCAGATGATGAGTCTTTTGACTTGAAGCGCGTAGTCAAGTTATCTAGTGGACATATTGATTATAACACGTAAGTAATTAATGTCAATGTTTACACTTTCAAATTTGTCAACTACAACTTCGAGCTCAAAAACCCATTTGCACTCTAACCGTGGTGGATGTGTTTACAAAACACTCATCCATCCTTGTAGGGCCGAACTCGTGTTTACACTGATCGTCAACAACTAACACTTTTCTATTTGTCGTCTACAACATCGAGCTTTAAAACCAAATAATCAAAACTGTGGTGAAAGTTTTTACAGGGTAATCATCAATCCCTGTTGGACCAAACTGATGTTTACACTCAACGTCAATGTTAACACATTCGAATTTGTCAACTACAACTTCGAGCTCAAAAACCCATTTGCACTGTAACCGTGGTGGATGTGTTTACAGGACACTCATCCATACCTGTTTAGCTGAACTGGTGTTTACACTGATCGTCAACAACTAACACTTGTCTATTTGTCGTCTACAACATCGAGCTTTAAAACCAAATAATCAAAACTGTGGTGAAAGTTTTTACAGGGTAATTATCAATCCCTGTTGGACCAAACTGATGTTTACATTCAACGTCAATGTTTACACTTTTGAATTTGTCAACTACAACTTCGAGATCAAAAACCCATTTACACTCTAACCGTGGTGGATGTGTTTACAGGACACTCATCCATCCCTGTTGGGCCGAACTGGTGTTTACACTGATCGTCAACAACTAACAATTTCCTATTGATCGTTTACAACATCGAGCCTTAAAACCCATTTTCCACAACGGAGGTAAAATTGTTTACAGAACACTCGTCCTTACCTGTTGGGCCGAACTGGTGTTTACACTGACCCAGAGTTCCATTTATACGAATGTTAAATTATTTAATCTGTTTTGTTATATATTACAAATATATCTGAAAACAATTGAATAAATACAGTACATTTATTCAGTTACACATTTCTTATTAATTTCTTATAAAAAGCCAAATATTTGGAACAAATAGGTATTAAGTATCACTAAAAACTGTTTAAATATTTTTATTGTTCTATGTAAGCATATCAAAATATTTCTAGTTTAAAGTTCTTTATGATTCCACGAAACATTATTCAATTGATCATTATGTAAAAATAGGCGTTTTAATTTAATTTATTTTTACAATAAATATTTAAGTAAATAAATACTAAATAGTGAATCATTATTTTATATGACTCATACTTCATTCAAAATGTTATACATGTTCCCAAAGCCATCGTCATAGTTCTACTGTTTTATGAAAGAACATAAATGTATCAATCGTAGGGCTAATTGTTGAATATGTTTATACCTTATGCCCTATCCAACATTATGGATCATATTTGGGGCTATTTTTCCAATTATATACATGGTTATTTTTAAAGAGCATCATATAACTTCAGCCCTTAGCACTTGGATCTTAGGGATTAACGTAACATTCCTTCATTAATACCATCAGACATATTTGTATTTTAAGGAATATTGTTGCAGTAATAAATCGGCAGTCAATGCCAACTAGTGCAAAGTAGTGATTAATGTAGAGTATTCTATATTAAATGAATGTCCCGATTTGAATTCAGAGCACTCTTTCAGCATATGCTTGAACTACGAGGATTTTAAGAATGCTAGTGACCAATAGCGTGACGATGTAAACCAGCAGATAGAAACACCTTTATGTCTCACATTGTTGCCACATTTATATATGTTGATTGCACTTTTTTTAGTAAAACCGACTTATTTGATATCGTGAATTTGAGTGTGAGTAAATGTATTTGTATTTACATTATTGATTCCAGTTATTAATAGATTAATTTTATAGCATTAATGTATATTGTATTGCTATTTCAACCAATCATAAATGCCTCTTCAAGTGGAGTTCTATCTCGACAAGTTATTATTGTCTGTCTCGTAAGTCAAACGCCGCACACTTGGTAACACCACATGTCAGATGTACACTAAAAAACTACCAAGTGCGCTCATGTCAAGTCAGGCCATATATTAAATAGAATTATAGTGTAGGTCTGGGTTACTTCCTAAATGTTCAACGATTCACCAACACAAACACACCGCATAGATTTAAATTCATGCATTATAAATTAAACACATAATATGGTGGAACTTGCCATTTTTAATTACGAATGAAAATAGTGGGAAATATTAAAACTAACAAATGGGCTTCAGTGGATTTAATTGACCTAATTATTATGGATATTTATTGTGTCTTAGTGAGAAAGTAATTACTCTCCATGTTTTTAATTAATAATCCAAGTTTTTTATAATCCGTAGGATCTACATATCGAGTAAAACGTTCGTGTAATTATGATATATAATGTCAGAGACTAAAATCTTCACCACTTAAAATTTTTACTAGGTATATTGCTTTTTAAAAACTCTCATTACGGTCTAGTTATATTTAAATTTATGTAAATTAAGAAGTTAATCAAAATAGTGAACATTTTATGATATTGCTATAAAGCGTGTAAATACAACTTACATTGTTTAAATTTCTGTAGAGAACTTAATTACTAACACTACAAAGTAAATATTTTTGTCTTGCTCCACCCCCCTCCCCCCCTCACCAATAACAAACCCAAAGATTAGTATCCTTCTAATATTACCAAAGATCTTCCTAATGAGTTGCAGCCCTATACCTCATTTCCTTGCAACTAGAACACGCTAGGGTATTTCAAATCTAGCAGTTTTATTTTATTTTATATTAATAAAATAATGTTCAATCCAAAATCAAAACATATAAATTTCAAATATACATATATATATATAGGGTGTTCCGCGAGAGGTTGGCAGAACTTTAGGATATGATAGTAGACATAAAAATAAGCAAAAATGTTCCTGTAAACATGTGGCCTTGATCTCATCTTTACCTTCTCTCACCTTCTCAAGTATCTCACCTTCTTAAGTGTCTGTCTGTATGTGTTTTTTTATTTAAATAATTATATCTCAAACATTGGTTTGAGATTATAATTGTAAGCTTGGTATATGTGATAACCTAGTTAGGGGTAGTTTAAAATAAAAAAAGGAAAAAATTATCTTTATCAGTTTCATAATGGCAGCCATAAGAAATGTTAAAATTTAAATAACTGTAAAAACAATATTTGTATTGAATATGTATTATTATAATTTATTTGTTAAATTTTAATTTAAAATCCAAAGATTTCTCAATTTAAAAAAATTTGTTTGAAAACAACAGAGTCAATTACTGTTTCACGTACGCCTTTTAAGGGTTTTTCACTAGTATGAAGTTTAACTTACCAAATGTATAAATTCATAGTCATTATAAACAGCTGTTTTTAATTATTTTAAGTATCAGCTGTTTTTATGTGAAGCACCTTTTAATGTATGTTTGTTTATGGTTTCCTAAAAAAATAGTCTTCTGTTAATAACGAAATTTATTTTACATAAAACAAAAACACAAATTGTATAGTTGTATTTTAACTGCTGTTCAATGTAACCACCATCCATTGCATCATCCATCAGTGCATAATTCCTCTTAAAATAAATAATTAAGAAACGCGTACTTTAAAATAATTAAAAACAGCTGTTTATAATGACTATGAAGTTATACATTTGGTTAGTAAACTTCATACAAGTGAATTACCCAGAGCAAGCATACATGAAAAAGTGCTTTATTCTTTAAGTTTCAAACCGATTTTAAAAATTGCGGTATTTTTGAATTTTTCATTACATTTACAAAACTAAAGTATTTATATACATTTTCAAAACAAATAATGGTTTTAAAGTTATTTAACTTTTAACATATATTATAGCTGCCATTTTGAAACTTATAAACATAATTTTGTTCCTTTTGCATTTTAAACTACCCCTAACTAGGTTAGCTAATATACCAAGTTTACCATGTTTGAGAAATAATTGTTTTAATAAAAACACATAGATAGATAGACACTTGAGAAGGTGGGATAGGCCACATGTTTTTGGAACTTGTTTGCTTATTTTTATGTCTACAATCATATCCTGAAGTTATGCCAACCTCTCGTGAACCACCCTATAAATATATATATATATATTTTTTTAATTAAGTATCTGAAAAATAATTTATTTCTATGAACATAGATTTATCCTTTTAATACTTTATAGTAACCATGCTAAAATTCACAATTTACTATTTGAGACATATTGATAAAGTTAATAAGGTTAATAAATGATATAAATTATGAAAATTTATATCATTTCCCTTCCAGAAGCATTTCCTGAAGATTGCTTAAAACAGGGTGTAAAGTCCTACTTTTTAGTCATTGCTTACTATTTTAAGGTTAAGAAATCTTTTGTTGTTGCCCATAAATGTAAAACACGTATTTTTTAAAGTCACGTGTATAAACAAAGTCACGTTTCATTTGATAAGGGCAATTTATTGGTAAAAGAGTTTATCAGCTTCATATGACTGAACGTAAATCCAACCACTGTTTAATTAATCCTAAACGTCTTTTGATATGCTCTCAAATACAAAAAAGGGGACAAATTTACGTACAAATAATACAATATTTAAAGATAATAAAAAAAAAATCACATTTTCCAAATTATAAAACAAATAAATCTCAAAAAACTTCATAATTTAATATATAATTAATTTTGCAAAATACTTATGTTTAAATCAGGTGTTTGTCCTACTATTTTGATAACTGGTTTTTTTATATTAGTGTATTAATGTTGTTGCACAATGAACTTTGAAGGAAGGGTGTCCGTAACAGAGATGCTGGATTATACAGTTGACTGATGGGTTAGTCCCGTCAGTTGGTTTGACTTGGTTTGTGTAGATTTAGACCCTATAGACTTGTTATAAAATACGCTTGCTGATGCTAAATTTAAAACTATTCATTTTGTGTGTTTTTTTGTATTAAATGAACGAATAATTATTTTCCTAAGTTAACAACTTATTCAATGGAGAATGAAATTTTATAAAAATAAAGATGTAATATTTTAAGGATTCGTGTAAAACATAATAATTATTAGTCACATCAATGTTTTTAAATTTAACTTTTTTATAAAATATATATCAACTTTTGTAGTAATTTAAATTGGAAATCTTAAAACATAAAAATTTTGTAAAATATGTTACATTATATAGCGAACATTTTAGATATTACCTTAAGGTAGGAGATATTCCCTGTACTAAGGGTGTGGTGGATAGTAACTTTTATGTTATAAGACCATTTCCTGAAATTAATTAGAAATCGTAATATTCCAGTAGTAAACTTATTAATATATTTTAAATTTTCTAAGTAATAATAAACAGTAAGTAACTCAAATTTGGTCTTTCGGGATAATTTCTAAACTTTTCTCTGGTAGAGTCACAAATAAATTTTGGAATGTTTTAATTAAGCATTTTCCCAAAAAAATTATTCGGGGAAAATTTTTTATGTTTGGTGGGCGAGCACTAAACTATCCCGCTAAAGTCAGCGGGCAGTCCAGCCTATAGTTTAGCAAGTAACCCAAATTCGGTCTTCGGTGAGATTTTCTGAAAATTTCTCCGGTAGTGTCAGAAATGTGTTAGTACTGTTTTAGGACATTTGACAACAATACATCTCTCTGACATACGGAATACCCCAGAGTTATACCACCCCTCTTGTCGCTAAGAAAGGTGTGGTAACCGATTATGTCATAAATGCCATACGCAAATAGTGAAATTTAGTTAGTAGTTAATATTTTTGAAATATCCTCTCACGTATACGAATATCAACTCATAATGCCTTATGTCATACAGTGGGTGGAAATACTTATGATATGACTAACTTATCTGTTATATGTTTGACATTCTTTTCAAAGGTTGGTTTTATAAGTATTCTCTGAAGACTTCTGCCACTATTTATTTGTAACAAATTATCTTAAATTATATTCTTGCAAGCTAAGTGTAAACACTTATGTAAACATAATTGTGTTGCCACAGAGAAAGATGGCTACCTTCATCACAATACTGCACAATACATCTTTAAATGTGTCATATATTAACTTTCATTCTTACACTAACTAAGAATTGGATTAAAGTGGTTTGGAAATTGCACATCGATATGAAAATTTTAAATTATACTGTGAGAGGTTTTAAGTAAAAATAATGTTATTAGTGAAAATAATAATGTGCCATTATTTTTTTTCTTTTTCCAAGGCAATAAAACTATTTTCACGTTGTCCTATAAAATTTAAAATTAATAATAGGAGCAGCGGAATTTCTATATACTGTAGTATGACAGGTTTTATCACTATTTTATCATATACATAAATCTATTTGCTCTAGTTATTTTCCTATAAGAACAACTATTATTTTTAGATATTATTATTATTTTCCTATAAGAACAGATATTATTACATAGACAATAATAAAACATATTTATTCGAATCTTTATGAAATGTTATATTATGAATTCATTTTATAGGTTTTGCTTAAAGATTTAATAATTTTTGTATATCGATAGACATAGGTTAGTGCAGATTCATACAATAACATTACATTAAATAAAAGCCAATACAACATTATCATTTACATATTGAAGTAACGTAACTATTTATAAAAAAGTAAACTTTACTTTTGGACATAAACATATAAATCATAGAGTACATATTTAAAGTTTACCACATTAATAATTACTATAAAGTTATAAGAAGACTATAATTTTGTAAATATAAATTTTCTCTTATAAATAAGTTAGTTTTATGCATAAAACTTTTAAATCTGTTAAGTATACTATTTTTTGATTATCTTAGATATGAATTTCTTGGCACTTCTCATAAACTAATGTTGATTCACTAAACATACAACGGCAGGTTAGGTTACATATTACATACCCTGGGGAGATAACTGACTTGCAAACATGGCAAGTCATACATGGGTATTTGCTTTTCAACGTACATATACCCTGAGGATTATGTGTATAAATAAATTAATATGTTTATAAACATACATATTTATAAAGGACATGTAAATATTTTATATTTAGTATGTTACGTCCATTAAATCATTTTTAACGTACATATTTATTTGTTTGTTTATTATCACATAACTGTTAACCTTACTTTTTGAAATTACGTAGAAGATAATGATATATATTAATTTTTAACAATGTAACAAAAATTCAAACATAATAACAAATTCATAACTAAATATACATTACAGTACCAGGACTAATATTTGCTAAGATAATCTAAAATATCACTATAAATATTCAACGCTATGTGGTACTACAGAACTATTCTTTTATAACCAGTTAAAAAAATACAACTACCAAGCGACAAGAATTAAATACACCAATCACCAGTTGGAAATGTAATCCTTTGCATATTAAAGAAAATAAGTTGAGGACTCACAACAAAATATTCATACAAAAGTACAATAACATGATTAGAACAGACATTTACATTGAATTAAAATATAATTCATCCTGGTTAACAAAGAAATCTATTAAGCCTAAAAAATTTCATAACAGTCATGACACTTTTTTAATGTTAAGATTATTTTATACACATTATACACATTTTGTGTTAGTATAAATATAACTAGTTACATCAGTAATATTGATACAAATTTCATATATTATTCAGACTCACCAAAAATGCATTCTTCACTAAAATGGATTTGTAAAATAATAATTTTAATATAATAATTTTAATTTATTTCATTTTGTTTTTGCTTAGTTCCAAGTCAACATGGAAAAATTGGTTTCAAGCTTAGGCAGGCACTTAGTTTAACTAACGAATATTGTGACCTTGAACTAAGTTGAATAATGTGACCTTGAGATTTAAACTAACTAATAAATAAGCATATAGTGAAATATCTATTTATGCTACTGACCTACCATCTCTACTATCTACAAACCGTACACAATGGACTGGACACTCGTGTAAACCTTTTAAGTACATTATCATATCGGTTATATTTTTAATGGTAAACCACTCTCAACAGATAGGAACGATTAGAAGTTTGAGTGCATTAAGATTATTAAAAACTAGCTGAGTTATTAATTTAATAATGTGTTATTAACATCTTACTGTGTCGATAATTACTTTTCACAATATATTTATTAATTTATTTATTATTTATTTATACATTTGTCACAAACATCTTGAAACAGAACAACTGTGACAGGTAGATGACTTGTCAATAGTACATTACAATAGTACAAATAGATACGGCATAATTACACAAAGAATTTCAACACAAATAATATACCTTATATGTTAAAAAGTTAGTAAAACGTCAATAGCTATGAGCAAAAATAGTAATTTAGGATATATGACAGTAATTAGTCATAATTAATGTCATGCAATTAACAGAACTGGTGCAATATCAATATTTGGTAATTTATATCTTTGTTAGTTATAATTTGTAATTTAATCCAATTATTAAAGACGAACATTTATTCCGATTTCACGTAATATAACAATATTCTTAATTTTAATGAAATTATATGTAATAAGAATTAAGTAGTATAATGTTTAGTCAAATTATCAGCAGTCGAACAAAGGATTTGTTTTGTCTGTTGGTATTTGGGATCAGATTTAATATTTTTATGTTATTTTATTACTTACATATAAAAATAAATAATTGTAAATATATATTTTCACTAATTATACCAATACATAACATTGTAATAAAAAACTAAATATATTCTCAAAATTCCTAATTGATTGATTAAAGAAATGGATTTCTTCTTCCTAATAGGATAATATTCCAGGAAAATTTGAATTATAATTTTAATATTTTAATGACTCATATACTTATATTATGTATGTATTCATATACGTTTAACATACTATCCCAAAACTGTCAATATAATATAATTCTCTTTCAGGTAAAATAAGATAATTTCACAATCAATCTATTTTGTTTATAATATTAGGGTATAGAGTTTTACCTCGTTTTATCGAATTGTTTTAAAACTGTTATATTTACTTCAGTTTTAGTGAAATTTACAGATCTCTTATAGGATACAAAGAATGAGAAAGCTTGCGATGAATTACATATTTTTGGCCAGAAATATTTTATAGCATGTACTTGAAGGAATATCGGATTTTTTTGTAATTTTGAATATCATGTAAATTTTTCTATTTATTGAAATACGTACTACGAGGATTTATCTAAAGCCATTCTAGCATGCAGAATATTTGTTTGATAGGCTAATGACTGTATATTATTTCCCATATGCCTTAACAAAAATAACAGGATTTGAAGCAAAATCTGTTTTCTATTACTTTAGTATATTCTTATTGAGAAGATCAAATGTATTGGTGAATGTTATCTCAATACATAAATATATAGTTACTCATTACTCCCCATCTGTGTAATATTATGGTCCGTCAGAATGGCCTATTCATATGGAAATCCACAGCAGATTCCCTGACAATACATGAATTACTTAAATCCTCTGGTTTTCTTTAAGAAACTTGCATTCAATGAAAAATCATTATTTGTCTATACACTCTAATAAATCGCATGAATTGAACTGGCATTAAGTAAGAAAGAACAGTATAATTGTTTTATAACTGAACACAATTAATCCTTGTAGCAGGAAATGTTATAAATGCATGTTTAGTTAATAAAAAAAGCCATAAATTTGTTTCTGTTGACTTGTCAAACAAAATATAAAAAATATTTCCATGAAAATTTTAAAGAAATCTAAATTTGAGGTAACTTTTTCAGCATCGTTTAGTTTTGGATCGTAAGAATTAAATATTTAAGTAATATAATGAACATTTTAAATTAATTGTATATATTGTTAGATTAAATTGAAATTTGAATTTACGTTTCAAACTATCTCTCTTTAAAAGAGCTAAAAAAGAATATACGCACTTAACATGGACTCAAAATGACAAACCATCCCTGATCATTTTCTTAAAAGAATATTATGAATAATATATGTGTAAATAATATTATTTAAGAGTAAAACAATCGTTCCATATATAACCAATAAACAAACCATATATAAATTTTTTTGGTTTATGAATATGATTAGATTAAAAAGTATATTTAATAACATATTAATTTTAAATCTTAAAAAGTGTTTCATAAAACATTTACATTTTCATTCTATGCCCTATAGACGTGTGGAATCTCTCATGAAATACATTCATTCATACTTTTTCAAGGTAATAATATTTATTTTATTTATTAATGTATTGTGCAATAACGTTATCCCTGTACTGAACCAGATATTTACTTAGGCTTCTGGCCTTTAAGATAAAAATTTACTCACAATTTTAAAATAAATATGTAATATTCATTGTTTTCAAACTATCGTGCTTTCTTACTTCTTTAACCTTAGTTGGAGATTGTCATTAGATATAAATTTCAGGCTATATATATATATATACATATATATATATATAAACAAATTATTCATTCAATTATTCATAAACTTAACATTGATTAACAAATACATTATTAATCACGAAACAAAATGTTTGTTTAAATAAACAAATATAGCCAAAAATATTTAAGTTTTTTAGAAAAAAATACGTTTAAGAGAAACTGAAATTCAATATTGATATTAAAATAACTTAAAAGAAAAATCATGTTATAGATCTCAGTTTAAAAAGTGTGAAATGCAAGCAAGATTTGAAATACGGCCGCTGTTTGCGAAAACACTAATAAACACGTTTGTTCTGTTGAGGCAGACATTTTACAGTTAGCACCTCTTTTTGTCATGAGATTACATTTTAATGTTTTGTCGTCTTACATTTTATAGTGCACTTTAAATTATAACACAAATCGTTTACGGATGTTTGTTTTAAAACTGTGTTTTACAATGAGTCTGGATATTTGAATACTTTTCATACGTAACATTGTATTTTAATCAAAAATAAATATCTTTTAACCTTGGCTGACGTTGAGATGTTATAAATCTTATTATTGAGCATAAATATTATTGGAAAATAGTTTTACTTTTATTAGCAGTGAAAAAACCCTAACCCTACACATAAAAACTTTGAGTAAAACTGCTTATTTGAGTTTTATGTTTTCAAAACTTCAGAGGAATCAAAATCCAACTTAATTTGTGATGTGTATACGTCCTTTAAATTAAAAAAAAAAATTGGTTGTTTATTAGGCCCCTTTTAAAATACATTGCTCTAATTGTTTTTGTAATAAGAGAATCATGAAAACACAAGGTAATCAGTATGAGGCAGTTTGCCACATCAATGAGAGGGCTGGCACTGTTTACCTCTGACAAGTTTTTCAATGTTAGGTTGCAACTGTGACAAAGCACACCTCAGATCACACTTTGTTGAACCAGTTGTGGGGGAGTAACAGCTGTATATCCGTTTCATGCCGCTCTGTCCTCACACCAAACGGTAACCCCGTCCCCAAACACGTACGATGGCATTGACCCACCACCCGCCCATACACGTACAATGGTACTGACCCACCCAACCGTACACGTACAAAGGTATTCAAGGGTTTTTAAACCTAACTCAACCTTTAGACAGGTATGTAACTCAGCCATCTTCAGGTGCAACTTACTAACTTATCTTACATACAAACTTATTTTATATTACTTAACTAACACATATCAACGTATAAAACCCTTAAAAATCACATGTTTATAGATCAAACTAGACTTACTAGAAAAATATGTTTTCTTTGAAAAATAATTACAGCCACACACAATTATGAACAAAGTATAAAAAGAAAATAAGCAGTCAGTTACTGAAATTTAAAAGAAAAAGAGAATTGTCATATGTCGTTGAAGAAGAATATTAATATCGGGCGTAGACATTTAAATCCCTTTAAGCCATTTAAACGACTGATAAGCGTCGATGTGATAACCTAGTGATGAGCTTTCCGCATTCCAATCAAGGCCGCGGCCTTCCCCCTCCCCGACTTCAATCCCCTAGCTGTTGTTTCGTAGAAATATGAAGTTTCATGTACACACACACACACACACACACACACACACACACACACACACACACACACACACACACACACACACACACACACACACACACACACACACACACACACACACACACACACACACACACACACACACACACACACACACACACACACACACACACACACACACACACACACACACACACACACACACACACACACACACGCACGCACGCATGCGTAGCAAAGATTTTGGTTACATATATGTGAGAAATGATAGGCAGTAGATGTCCATGTAAAATTTACAATAGGATCAACAATAAATATTTATGGTTAAATGTTAATTTTGTTAACCCTTTGTAATTGTGTACACTACTAAGCTTAAGATTCATTAATGAAATAGAATTACTTTCAGTGCGAGTGCGCAAGTTTTTTTTCCATTTATATATATATATATATATATATATATATATATATATATATATATATATATATATATATATATAAAATAACAGTAATATGTAACTAAGTTACTAGGGTAGTTATTTCATTGTTCTGATTGAATTCTTAAAATGAAATTAATAAAACCATATTTCTTAAGGTAACATTAAAGCGCTTGGCTCTCTTATAAATTTAGTATGTATATTTAATTAATTTAAATTTACTATGAAATTATATTAGGTTTATAGTATAGTATATATAAATTCGTAATTGAAACGCATGTGGGTAAGTGGGTCAGTAAAAGCGTACGTGGGTGGGGTAGGTGGATGGAGGTTTATATTAATAAATGTTATATTTTATATAGCTCGTTTCAACTAGAACTTTTTTTATGTTTGTTTTAAATTCCTGCCAAAAAATCCTATAAGATTAACATGGTTACATTTCTGTTACGTCTTCAAATGCGCTGATACTAGTATTTTATGTTACAAAAAGGTACCATAATTCATATTATTATATTTTTATGAATAATTTAATAAAACGAGTAAAGTATGTTTACTTATTATTATTAGAATTCAATAATTATTATTAGTATATTTATACACTATACAAGTTATATTATTGAGTTACTTAAACTGGAAAAGGTTTTAGAGAACTAGCAAAAGTATTTGAAAGCTCAGAAATAACTTGAAAACATAGCTTCGAACTTGTATGTTGAAGTGTAAATCCACTATAAATCCTTATTATGATTTATAGTGGATTTGTTTATCTATCCATATACGAGAGGATATAAAAAAAAATATAAAATCCTTTAAATAGTCACAAATGACGTCAGTTTTCAAATAAATAATGCAGCTATCAAAATAGGAAAACTTATGAACCATTATAGTGCAATTTATATCTGGATTGATGCTGGATATCATATAATGAATGTTTATTAAACTTGAAATGGAAAAACGGATCTCATTTCAGAGTTCATTAATATCCCTTCAAACATTTAATGAGATTCACTTGTCTGGTAAAATTGTTCTGATGGGAATACTATTGTATATTTAAAATATCATTTTGTATGTGGATATCCATTATTATTTTAAAATGTCATTTGCCCAAAGCTCTTCATGACTTAGTTGAGATGGGCTAGTTATTTATTTTGGATGTTTGCATATAGAAGAGTCACTGAAAACACAGTAAACATTTTTAAATAAACAAAAATAACTAATTTACCAGCTGGTGTTATACATTCACTAATCGTTTTTATATATATTACCATTTTATTATCAATAATCATAAGTAAAATTCCTATTACCAATAATTCCATATATTGAAACAACTAAAATCATGAGCTATGTATTGTTTTGCAATTACATAGTAATGATGTAGTACAGAAATATTTTAAATATCGTATTTTGATAGTTTGGAATGTACACAATTCAATTTTATTCTAAAAACCTCTAAATATAAAAGGAAACAAATATACTTCTATAAAAATTGACAATCCTGTAGACATTGAATATTATAAATATCTTCTTATAAATATATCAAGTCACAATTTCAAATATATATTATAAACTTCACGCTGTTTTAAAGCAAATTTTTTAGCATTAACATTTGTTTGACTCGATACATTTACAAATACGTTGTGTGCTGCAACGGAATATGCAATTTACGAAAGTATTAATCTTTAGGTTTTGTAACAGAAATATTTTTTATAAGTTAAATTAAATTATGTTATTTTTAATTTTTTTCAATCGCAACCAAACATATATTTATTGAAATTTGTTCGGGAAATATTAATCTCTCTTTAAACCATTAGACTTATTGTTTATATACAATATTCAAGATTTCATGCAAAATGGTGATTGCACATAGATTAATAAAAAAGGTCAAATATTTATTATTGTCAACACACATCGTATTCATTCAGTTAACTTTAATATGACAAAGAAATATAAAAGGTATGTGTTGTAACAGTAACATTTGGATAAATCATTTTACAAGTATATTGTATTTTATATTTCTTTTAAATGGTTTCTATCTGTCAACTTTGTTGGAAAATATCTTTGGTAAGACTAAAAGTGATTTGTTTACTTAACAGTTGTGGATTGTATCGACAATTCACATTTTAGGAACATATGTTGTATAGCTGGAAGTATTATATTTTTAGCGAAACTGTTTGATTAAATATCGATCAAATATATTTAAAATTTAAAGATGTTTAAGAGAGTAAATTTAACTTTGGTTGAAGCTTTTTATGAGATGCTGTTTTACTCTGAAAAAAAACCACTATAATAATTCAGAAACTCTTTAAATTAACCTTATATTCGTACACATAAACCTTAAAAAGGTTATATTTTCAAATAGTTTTTTATAAATAGTTACAAATATCGATGTCCATAGTTGCAGTATTAAGGCAATAAAAAAACGCCGATTAGTTGGTTTTGCCATAAGCCGTAACTTGGGGTAAGTGGTTTCTACAAGGCTAAAGCTTTGCTAACTAAATTAGAAGCCATTTGTTGTGTGGACACTGATCAAAGATACCGTGCTCTCTTCAGCTTGTCTTTGAACTATCCAGGTTCAGTTTGAGGTTGTTTTGATACTTTCCATGCTCATTTTAAAATCCAAATGAGGCCTCTTACCATATTACAACAGTGATTTTATAGCTTATATTGTTAGAGTTGTAAAGTTTGCTGGAGTTACGATTGTCATAATAATCGTAATAGTATTTGGTAAGTTTAAAACTGGTGCAACATTTGTATTTTTAACTATGTGCCTAACATAAATTATTTTTATTTCAAATCTACGATTTTGTATCTAGGAATAAGTCTTCTATACTTCTTCCATACTTTTTTATCCACGTACTGTAAGACCTTCTACTTAATACTTATTTGAAGATTGCTGAAGTGAATATTCCCTGAAGATAATAATAACATATGAGAAATAAAAAATTGTGTCTACGTAGTGCTCCATTTATGGTAACCCTGACCCCAATCTCCCACCCCTTTAATTCTAATGACCATATCCACTAAACTTGTTGTCAACTAGCTTTAGAATTTAAATACAACATTAGTCCGAAAAGAGTTGGTAATTTAGGTCTACATAATGTAATTAAGAATTTTCATATGCTTTTGTTGCAATCTTGTATTTTTTGTTAGTTATTTTTCAACCAGTGTAAAAATAGTTGTAATCTTTTAAAAATGTGTGAAAAATTAAAATATTATGACGCGATTATGCAGATGTATCTGTTTAAAATAAAGATTTTCTGAGTTCTAAATTACCGTAATAAATAAAAAAATGCTTCCATGCCATCTCTAAGTAGCGTTTTATTTTTGCTAGATGGTTACACAAAGTTAAGGTATTTTTCTACATATGTTCCTATACGAATATATTGATAAACACTATAAAACAAATTTCATGTATTGTAAAGAAATCACAGTTTTAATAAATACATTCCCAAAAGATATTCTAAATTAAAAGGTAATAAAACAAAAAAGCTTTAAAATCAGAGAAATTATCGGCACTTATATACAGCCTTTAAACATATGAAAAGTATTTATAAATGTTATGCTATCCATGTATAATACCTTTCACATAAATGTAGTAATTATGTTATTTTTTACTTCACTCACCAGTTCACATGTGCTTGCATGTCTGTGCGTGAACTTTATTTTACGAATGAAGTACCGACCGTTGGCTCAGTGTGGATTCGAACCTTGGATCATCGCAGTCCGATGCCTTAACCACTGAACCACCACACCGGCAAAATTAAAGCTTTAACAAAACTCTTGTTTTTTTTACGCTTAATATAATCCTATTTTTTAACATGTATGTGAGAATTACAAACTTCATATTTACTACATTTACATGGTTCTGCACAGTTTAAATTCGTATAATCCAAAAGTGCTATCTCCACAGTGACTGTTATTGCTAAAATGACAAGTTGGAAATTTTTATTAATTGGCAATTTTAACGTAAGTTATTTTTTTATTAATTAATATAACAGTATATGGTCACTTTTTATTTCTTCTTGTGATAACTACTCTGCTTGTGCTATTAGTTTAAAAATAATATAATAGATAATCACTAACTAACCTTTTTAAAATAATCGTTACCCTTACCTATATTTGTTTTGGTGCTTGTTTTCAAATGCTTTTAAATATATACAGGGTGTTTAGCGAGAGGTTGGCACAGCTTCAGGATACGATAGTAGACATAAAGATAAGCAAAAAAGTTCTTGTAAACATGTGGCCTATCTCACCTTGTTAAGTGTCTATCTGTATTTGTTTTTTAATAAACAAAATTATATATCAAACATGGTTTGATCTAATAGTTTGAAAATTGGTATATTTGATATCCTAGCTGGGGTAGTTTAAAATAAAAAAATGAACAAAATTATCTTTATCGATTTCAAAACGGCAACCATAAGAAACGTTAAAAGTTAAATAACTTTAAAACCATTTGTATTAAAAATGTATTAGGATACTTTAATTTTGAAAATTTAATAACATATTTAAAGATACCTCAATTTTAAAAATAGGTTTTAAAATAAAAGAGTAAAGCACTGTTTCATGTATGTTTGTTTAGGGTTTTTCTCTTGTATGAAGTTTACTAACAAAATGTATAACTTCATAGTCATTATAAACAGCTGTTTTTAAACTATTTTAAATTATACATTGCTTAATTAATTATTTTAGGCTGAAGTATGCATTGATAAAGGAGGGCGTCAACTTGAACAGCATTAATAATACAATTATACAATATGTGTTTTTGTTTTATGTAAAACAAATGTCATTATTAACAAGTCTAATTTTTTTGGAAACCATAAAAAAGCACACATGAAAAGGTGCTTCACTTAAAAACAGCTAATATTTAAAACAATTAAAAACAGCTGTTTATAATGACTATGAAGTTATACATTTTGTTAGTAAACTTCATACAAGAGAAAACCACTAAACAAGCATACATGAAACAGTGCTTTACTCTTTTGTTTTCAGACTGATTTAAAAAAATTAAGGTATCTTTAAAATTTTAATTAAATTAAAAAAAAAATATAGTAATACATCTTTAATACAAATAATGGTTTTAAAGTTATTTTACTTTTAACAGTTCTTATAGATGCCATTTTAAAACTGATTAAGATAATTTTGTTACTTTTTATTTTAAAATACCCCCAAATAGATTAGCGATTAGCAAATATACCAAGTTTAAAATTATTAGCTCAAACTATGTTTGAGATATAAATATTTTAATAAAAAACACATACAGACAGACAGACACTTAAAAATGCGAGATAGGCCACATGTTTACAAGAACCTTTTTGTTTATTTTTATCTCTACTATCATATCCTGAAGTTGTGCCAACTCTCGTAAAACACCCTGTATTTTAAACAAACACCATCATTATTCTATTTATTTTGCTCGGTTCAAGTTTAAATAAAACATTTATTATAGTATTTATAGTTATTTTCAGTAAATAAAATTTAATACTATATAAGAATGTTAAATGGTGAAGTATTTTTAATACAATAATAGGTGGTGATTGATAAAAGACAGCAACCGAAGGTGACAAACAGTTTCAATAGAAACTAAATGAAATATTTTAATTTCACTATATATCTTAAATTCACAAGTCCAGAAGTCAATTAATTAAAGTAGGAACATTTTAAATGACGATTGTTTTTTCTACTTTATATTTTTGCTGATAGTGCTTGTATGAATCCACTGATAACTTTTCAACAAATATACTATCAATTCCCATTTTAATGACACATGTAAATTAAAATGTTATTGGTATAACGTTTGTAGGAGATAATTATAATAGGCTCTGAAAACACAATATAAACGGATGAAAATATACCATTATTCAAGTTTACCTGACAAACCAATAATTTGATTTAGTTGACATTTTACCCAAATTACTTGTGGAATTGATTACATTTACGTTATAGCTCTCGGTTTCCTTCTACCCACCCAACGTCAATAAACTTATAAGAACTTCACGAAAATCATAAAAGAGACATATTTTTCCCAAAATCGTTTTACAAAAATTTTACAAAATTTAAAATACTTTGTGTACAGTGATGTGAATAAATAAATCGCATTGTTAAACATTACTTTTACAATACAATATTTTTACGTGTAATTTTATTTTATATAAATTAATACTTAAATATATGTAGAAAATGTTTCATATATTTACTAATATACGTTAACATTTCGCAAAAGATATTATTTCACAAAATATACCTGAAAAATTAGGAGTTGAGTGATAATAAGAC
Organism: Stictocephala bisonia; assembly: GCA_035578905.1. Lineage (NCBI taxonomy): Eukaryota > Metazoa > Arthropoda > Insecta > Hemiptera > Membracidae > Stictocephala > Stictocephala bisonia. Next base: position 60,941 of record JAQJVL010001988.1, read on the forward strand.
AAGTGTTGTAATAGCAGCACCATCAGGATTTTAGAACAAGATCAGTGAGTAATTTACTACAGTACAAGTATAAATAGAGAAATAATAAGATGATAGATTTCTGTAATGAGTGTGTATTGTTTTACACTAACTTATACTTTTACTATACAAACTCGTAATGTGGTAACAACTAGATAAAAAAAGAAAAAAGTGTATATAATTTTACTAATTAATGGACGTGCTTGTTTGTAATAGTAAGTATTCTGTTCTATGGTCTTCAGGTATGTAATGGCAAAGCTATAAATTAATTGCCAACATTAATGAGGTACTGAATAGTAACTCAATAAATATTAGTTGAGCTTTAAGTAGACGAAGAAACTTTCATGAGTGGGTTTAAGAAAAGTTAAAAGATCCATATCCTCTACTCTACCACCCACATAGTTATACTTAGTTAGTACGTAGAATATATCTCCATTTATAAAACGGCTTGCAAGTTTGCGTTTGATGTATTTTCAGAAAGTTGGTTGAAAGTTCAATATTAAGGCTTATACTGTTTACTACTGTAAGTTTCTAACACATTAGTTTTTAGTTGTTTTGACTAAATTATATTCTAAATTAAGTAACTAAGCTAGTAACAGTGACGATATGTATGTTTAGTGCAAAAGGCTTGTAACACTTTAGACAAAAATAAAATACAATTTTAATGTAATTAGTAAATTATTTTAATAAACATATTTTGAATGTTATTACTTATTTGGTTTTATAAAGAAAATTATTTATATGAATTATTTTTATTTATTTTTTATGTAAAGTTATTTTACGTCAAATCGAATATAAATTAGGTAAACTCATAATAAAATAAGATATAACAATAAAATAAGTAACTATATGTTCTACATCTAATAGCTACACTTTTTTTAGATATCAGGTACAATATTTCAAAATTAGTGATAAGTTAACAATGAAACAAGTATGATAGTAGCACTTAGGGATATGATTTATTTATAAGGTAGTGATTATAGGACTGATACATAAGTATGGCAAGTGGACACTTCTACCATATTAAAGGCAGTTTTCACCCACAACTTACGCTTTCACGCAGTCCATATTAACTTTGGTATTTAATGAAACATAACACACGACAATTATATTTTAAGGATGGCTTAGGAAAAAGTATTCGTGAACTATTAAATCAATTGCAATAGAAGTTCTCATTAGTGAAATGAAATAAAGTAAAATTAATGATATATTAGATGAATGTTAGATTTCTTTAGTAATTTATGGATATAACTAGTAAGCCCTCTTTACACATAACCTTTATTGTTAAAAGTCGCTCCAAAAGAGTGCACTTTCAATACGTCAAAGCTTTATAAATGTAAATCCCATCCTCAAGGGAGGAAGTGGAGTGAATAACGGGGTTTGCAAGTCAGAGTTTATACCTGGCATTCTTGGAACTGTGGGTTTGAAGTAAATGTGATCTTGGTTACAGGAGGCCTTTTGCAATACAAGGTCTGACATTTAAATTCTGTTTACAGATTGATTTTAACATTTTAAAACAATATTGTATTGCATCTCCTTGAAATTATTACTACGAAAAACTTATTTAATCATATTTTGGTTCAGTTTAATCTTGTAATTTATCTAATAAATACAATTAGTATAATTCATTGAATAAACATTTTTTTGACAAAACAATATTAATTTAAATTTTACAAGGTGTTGCAGATGTGTGGCCTTGCCAAGCTTGTCGGCAAGGATCACAATATAGGACGTATGATTATAATATTTAAAAAGTAGTATATAATATATAGGTGGTATATTCCAGGACTTATTCGGTATCTTAGATTTAGGCAACTCATATTTAGGCAACAAATATGAGATTTATTTACCTTGGCAGCAAGCTTCTATAGTTGCAATAATCTAAACTACAATGAAACAACAAACATCAAGGTTAAAAGTATGAACAAAAACAAATAAATAAACAATAAAAAATAAATATAAATTACAAATAAATGAACAGAAACAAATAAATAATAGTACAAATAAATAAATAAGCGATAAACACCCTTTTAGTAGTAAATTGTGCAGTAAATTATAAATGTGTACCTTTTGGGGAACAATTTGGGGAAGAACTACTGCTGTCATACAAGTCTATTTAAAATTATACGGTGTAATTTAGTGAAGTGAAGTGTAGTGCATGTGAAATGAGGCGATTGAAAAACGAATATTGTGCTGTTAGAATTAGAACAAGGCCTAGTAATGTTGTATTACTATTTCAGGTAATATACAGTACATTTTGTATAGTAGGCCTAGAGAGCCATAAGTAAACAATCTTTTTAAATTAATTATAACACGTTAGTTCCTCAGTTTCGTTAGGCAATAAATTGAATAGATAAGGAACTATGTAAATTGTGCATTCTCTGGCCATACACAGTGTTTGTCATAGGGGTAATATATCTAACTATAATCCTTGTATTGAAGTTTCTTCTGCGTACCGTTTTGTACTCTTTATTATCAAAGTATTTAGTAATTATTTTAAATATATAGAATCCCTTAGGTGTTCTAACTATTCGCAAAACTATATTGTTAAAATTCGTCTAGCCTTGTACTCAGTTCTCTGCCATGCAGAGCCCTTAAACAGCTTTGTTATTAAATTTACATAACTCACTGCTGCTGATCCCCACATTGCTATTCCAAAACTAATATGTGATTCAAAAATTGCTTTTTAAATAATTAGTTTTACTGGTTCTGAGACTTTACGCCGGAGTTTATTCATCATAACAGTACAGGGGCATAGTTTGTTATGTAGTGCTGTTACATGTTCATTCCATTTTCCAAAACAATCAAAATAATTTTTAAGGTAATTAAGTTAAAATATTTAAAAATTTTAATTAACACCTTAGTTAAGAAACATAATGGATTCGTATATTACAGATATAACACATATAAAATGTATGCTTTCTATAATGTAAACAATACCTACGTCATATTATAAGTTTAGGTATAGTATTAACAATGGTACACACCAGTGAAATTAATTTTTTTTTAAATTATTAATAAATTGCACTAGAAGTATTATTACTACCAAGCAATTTAAAAATTATTATTTTTAAGGGGGAGAACACAGAATAAGTCACATTTTTTCTATAATAGTAACTTATGTTTTAAAAATCTACCAAATAGCATATAATCAAGGATGGCCAGATGTTTATAGGTTAAGTTTGTTGACAATATAATCCAACGAATAACAAAACTATAAATATAAAATGTATAGGGCTCAGTTGATTCATTTATTTACGTTCAACTAATAAGGCTTCAATGGCACATTATATTTATTTAAAAATAACTAAACCTATAAAATATAATATTTTTTTTCATATCAAGGTAAAATTAAATTAGAATATATTTAATTTATAATTATAATAGTTTCTCTAAATATAAACTATTTAAACCCTTCATAAAGCTGCCACTTAAGGGTTGAGTGTTTAAAGAGTGCACAGTAAATCTTTTTACAATTTTTTTTTTAGTTTTAAAACATAAAAGCTAAAAATAGTATCCAATTACCCTACACAACCTTTTAAATCATTTTAAATCATCACACTATTTCAGTCACTCTGTATTTGTCAGTAAGATTGATCACATGATTACTAGCTTAATATAACCTATGTATTTAACTTTAACCCCGATTAATATTGTAAATGTTAGAATTAATTTTGTTAACATTCTACATTTCTAGGAAGGAAAAGATAAGAAAGTTGTTAATAGGTGTGTTTACACCAGTTTTCATCCCAGTGACATTCTCGTGGTTCGGAAGTCATGGTCACGGGAATATTATTTGGCATCACTCTCCACAAAAAGCCATATGTTTTTATTTACTAATTATAAGTCATTCTGTAAACCAGTCAGTATCTCTATCAAAATATTTAAGATTATTTAAGACGTTCCAAAACAAAATACTCTTTAAACTAAAACTGTTATAGATTATAAAACGTAGTTTTGAAGTGTTTGTTCATTAAAAAGTGCTTTGTCAAGGACGTAATAAATGTAAATCAAAATACTCATAGTACAAAAAATATTAATTTCCACATGTAAAATTTATATTTAGATTCCATTTGGTTCATTTTAACTATATGGTTTGTTTTCCTCTCTGGTTTAACTAAAATGTATATTGAAAAAATAAGTATAACTGTGATTTTGTTTAACTATATAAGAGCGTTGCTCATCACTTGGTTTTATAAACGTATTGTTTGTAAATAACATACATGTACACATTGTAAATTGTGTTGTATTATTCAACCAAAAATTAAATATTGAACGTGTAATAACCATACGGTGTGATAAAAAACATTGTTAATTAATCGAAATAAAAGTGGTGTTTTGGTGCTCAATCGTTTGCAAAACACATTTGCTTGGAAAAACTACACTTTTCCTGATATTGATGAAAACTATTATTTATTAGTAAAGCCAAAGAGTTGTATGCTTTAGTAAAATTTGATGTATTTTCTAATTTTTTTTAATGCAAGGTAAAATTGTTCATTATAGCTTGAAACTGTAAAGAATACAATGAAAGTTAGTTATACATCAACTTTAAACATTAAATGTACGATTTTCAATGAAGAACAATAAACGTTGCTGAATAGTTTAATACTTTGTAGCTATGTGATGCATAGATTTCACTTTTATAAGTGAAAACATACAAAAGTTGTGAAAGCCTATTATCTAACCCAAATAATTATTCAATGTTAAAAAATGCTTTTAAATATTTACCATAGTATTGCGAAATTACCTCTCCTGCATTAACTACTTAGAAGTGTCCAAACTAAAACTTTATTTAATCAAAACCAATCCAAAACATGTCGGAGGCTTGTGATTTGTGCTTCATACATAAAGAAGGAATTAAAATTACCATTGTCATTGTGTGTATTATGTTTCAACAAAATACTTTTGAGTGGATATTTATACTTTTTTTAAATTTTTACAAAAATATTTTTGAAATATCTTACGACTCAAGTGCATCTATGAATATTTTTCTAAATGGTCCTATCTGATGGATCAGAAATGTTAATAAGTTTACAAGCTATAATGTTAGTAATAAATGTTTACTCAACAAAATATTATTGTTTTCACGAGGCAAAGACTGTGGTCGAAGGCTTGGTTAAAGGTCTTGAGTGCAGCGAGTGAGACCTACCAACCTGCAATAATGCAGGCTAAAAGCTTAGGGGGCACAACAGAAGCGAGTGATAAGGTTAGCATGCGTATATGAACCGTAAATGAATTGGCTCTATTTTACAATGAAGAAAGTTTTATTATTTCTTTAAGGAAGTTTTAATTGCCTATGAATTAGCAAAATGATATAATGCAGTAAATTGTTTGGTAAATATTTTCAAGTCAACGGGTGAATGTAAAATTAAAGTATATCTTGTTTTTCAGGCAAAGTTAGGGCCAAGAAGCCCTCTTTAATACTTAATTTTGGGACCAACGGCATAAGAGTGACTTCCGACCCACTACCACTGACCGAGGAGGTGCGCTGAGTGCAAGGGTAGGATTATTCAATCGATCACCCATCCAAGGAACAGCCACGCTCAATGTTGTTTGACTCCGTTATCTTGCGTAAAATCGGAACCCTCAATTAAGAATACTGGCAAATGCAATGTCATAACAGCTATATAAATAATACCAAATAATCAAATAATTCCTCAAAATTACTATCAATAGAACAAATAATAATTAAAAAAGTATTGATCTTACTTTTAATTCTTTTATTTATATTTATTTTTAATTATTTAACTCGAATAAAATTGTTACAGTCCATATTTGCATAACCCAATTTCGGAGATGCAAATTACTATATTTGTTATCAGATAGCTTATTGTACAAGCAGAGTTTAAAACTGAGATTTTACACAACTTTTTGTAATTTTTAACTTAACACTTTTACTAAACTTATTAAAAAGACACACTATTAAAAATATTCAGCTAATATCCTTAGCATTAAAACTGCTGAGTCAGTAATATTTTGTAATTCATGGCACAAGGCGTTCAGTAACAAGATCGTGAGAGGAGCTACGTGTCTAGACGTTAAATATGACCTGAGATAACGGTTTAAATCTGTATTGTTTTTATATACTCGTTGTGAAATTAAAATTTAACTGTTATTTTTAAAATTAATGACTGTGATGTTATCATACCATAAATATTATCATATCATTTAATATTTGATGATATATGAATAATTGATCATTCTCAATTAGTAACAATTTTATTTTATTTGATACGTTTTCTAAAGAAGATTTCCAAGGTCTATAACTTGTTAAAAATAAATATCGTCTTTATACCACTTAAGATGTAATAAGAAATTATTATTATAGTTGAGAGTGGAATCATCAGGGAAAATGTTTACCACATGGTATTTGGTATATCGTCAATACACATGAATATGTGTATTATTTATAAGTCTAACAATAATAATTTGATAAAATATATCAAATAATTTACAAATATATTCCCTGTAAATTTATATAATCGTCAATTACTGTATATCAAGTTGTGTCATATAATTGTTTTATAGTTACTGAAAAAACATTTTAGAATATTAAACATTTAATTTCTTACATATTTTTGATTAATTTATATGCTGTAAAAATAGTGATCGAATGTCATCTATTCGTTTGTACCCAGAAAACAATCCTGACAAGCCAAATACAAGATCAGTAGATAATAAAAAAAAAAAACTCTCCACAATGGTCATTTTTACGTGCAACATGATATTTTTGGGTGTTTGGTCATGAATTAAGTGAAAACAGTTGAGAGAACCTGGTATGTGGTGTAAGCTAACTAGACCTTTACTACAGATCACCATGTTACCCTTCATATTCTTGGTGTGTACGGAATGTTCAGATAATATAACTTTAACTACGTGAAGAATGCGGATCGTGTATTCATAACCACATGCCACTATCTATGTCACATGATATAGCTTTACTGTGTTATGATATAGTTTCAAGATTAAAACTAAAAATAGATAAAAAAGTAAGAATGTATTATAAGAGTAATATTATTAAATAATCATTATTTTGTTGAATGAACGTATTTATTAAACATTTCAGTAATCATATTTTCACTATTTCTCCTTAGTTTTTTGTTTTGTTTTTTGAGTTATGTAAAATATTGTGACTAGTTCCACATTATTCAATTTTCTGTTAAAGTGTTCATTACCATAATTCTCTGGATATTAATGCAAATATAGCATCTTATGACAGAAATTCAATTTAAGTAAGCACCGTGATATTGAGAAATGGATGTTATACACAAAACATTGTAATCGAACTTTATGATTGTGACACATGGTGATCTACGTTACTTCAGCGGAATCTTGGTATTTAGGTCAAACCTTCCTAGATATGTATAAATAATCTATATACCAAGTTAAAATCAGGTAAAAGTAGGATAATTCTAAAAATAATGTTATGTATTGACACTTATTTCGTAAAACTGGCTGTCAGTTTGATGAAGTCCAATGTTCATACATTATAAAATTAGAAGTAATACATTTTTATTTACTTCAATGTTGTTTTATACAAAGATCAACTTAACCACTAAATCCATTATGAACTTTATTTAATATCTAAAATCTAACATTTTCCTATTTTCAAGAATTAAATATTTCATGTAATAATTGAATAACCTACTTGTAAATTTACGGAATTAATTTTAAGTATTTCATAAAATATTAATTATAGGAATATTTTTTTGTAAATAGTCTGATTATTTTCTAGTTCAAAATATTTTGCCACATACAAAATCTTTGTAATAATTTGGTAACTACAAATGTCCGGTACAATAAATTTGCACAGGTATTTTCGGTTGTGTATCTCATAGTAATAATAAGAAGTATAAAAACATAATTTAAAATGTTTTAATGTACGTAGTTTGGGATAAATTATAAAAAAACTTGATTTTTTATTTTATGGTGTTAGATTTACAAAGATCCACCTGAAAACTTGAAAAAGTAGGATTTTCATTATATGTAATTATATAGTAGTATACTGAAATAAATAATGTAATGAACAATAGATGTGATAGATAATAGCCGAAACCATTTTAAAATTCGTTATGGTATATATTTTCTAATCAAATCATTCTGCCTTTGATAGCGGATAAACAATTTATACGCATATAAGAATCGCCCACTCATCATTGGATATCCGTTATGGATAAACCAGGAAACCACGTTTATCACCACACACATATAACGAAATTGATAGGAGTATAACATAAATTGGTAGACATTTATCTAATACTTATTAGAATTCAACTAATAGAATTCAGAAATATCAATATAATATTTACATGTTTGTATTTCAAATCGAAAACTATAATAAAAACATCAAAATCATGTTCTACGTATTAATTATTGCAATATATTTAAGTATCAATTAATACCGTAGGGTTTAATTACATTATTAAGTGGCATCCTTGAAATACATTATTTTGATTTGTAACCACACAGCAATTAGGTTTTCTAATAGTTACGTGAAAAAAAGTAATTTTAAACTTTGTAAAAAAGTTCATTTATGACTTGTATACATTATTGTAAAAACATCAAACTAAAAAGTTAATAGTATTAGAGTTGTAATTTAATTGACGTTTAAGAAAATTTTTAATTTAAAATAATTATGTTTTTAAATATGTAATGCCGATCTCTCACGTACGGTGCCTCTACAATGGCATGTAAAACATTGTTTTTGTTATTTTATAAATTATATAATTTAAATAACCACGTGTTATTTGTACAGACCATAATAAACAAAATTGCAGCCTTCGCCTTCTTTAATATTGAACTTATGATGCAAAAATATAAATCTTCTTTCTTGGTTACTTTATTGAGTAATGTATCTATAAGCTATTTTTAAAGAGATACATGATTGTACTGTACTAATTATGTTTTTAATAAAATAATAATTATTTATAATTTAAGAGTAGCAAATTTTGTTCGTTAAGAACCCTAATAATCGAAAACAAAAAAAAAAAACCAATCCATATCATGTAAGCTGTAAATTAGTATAACATTTAATACTTTTAGACTCTGAATTAACTTTAAGACATTGTAAATAATAATAATTAAAAAAATAGCATTTATTAATCATTCCTTCATGTGTGGAAGACAACTTGGTAGAAATTTAATATTTTGATTGCTACGAGTGCATGAAGTCGGTCCATTCGTCTTGTTCAGTTGTTATAATAGGGGTACCTCAGGGATCGGAGATTGGGCCCGTGCTCCTCTTTCTGCTTAAAAATAATCTTCCTAACGGTGTCCCGAATTGTTATCAACGATATCTTACTCTCAACAAATGTCCCTATTCGTAATGGCCTTGAAATACAGCTGTAAGAAGAAACAATTAACTTTAGCAATGGTCCTTGAAAAATAACTTGATAGTTAACAGTGATAAGATATTTTGATGGATTGAATAATATACTAAATGTAAATGATGAATAAAAATTACATAAATATAAATTTAATTTTAAATGTTTGATTATATAAGTAGGAATCTGTGTACATCAGGACTTGATGATTGAATTTTTCACGACAAAATAATACTATTGTTTTTAACTTTTACATTCACCAACACAAACCTTTTTAGTCAAAAAACGTGGTTGAAAAACGTGGCCTCTGTGTCGTCCCTTGAACTTTATATTGTTGATAACACAAACATGAATTCTTTCTGCCAGTATAAAGCTGACACAAAGTGTTCGATACTTCAGTCACGTCTACAACTTTTCTTACGAGTCAAGCTGTCAGCTGCCATATGGTACCTTGAACATAAACAGTTGGTAACACAAAAATATACTCTCTCTGCCAGTATAAAGCTGACACAAAGTGTTCGATACTTCAGTCACGTCTACAACTTTTCTTACGAGTCAAGCTGTCAGCTGCCATGTGGTACCTTGAAACTTATACTGTTGGTAAAACAAAAATATACTCTCTCTGCCAGTATAAAGCTGACACCCAGTGTTCGACACTTTAGTCACGTTTACAACCTTTTTTAACGAGTCAAGCTGTCAGCCTCTGTGTGGTTCTTTGAACTTTATATTGTTGTTAACACAAAAATATATTCTCTGCCAGTATCAAGCCGACACAAAGTGTTCGACACTTCAGTCACGTCTACAACCTTTCTTACGAGTCAAGCTGTCAGCCTCTGTGTGGTTCTTTGAATTTTATATTGTTAGTTACTCAAAAATATATTCTCTCTGCTAGTATAAAGCTGACACAAAGTGTTCGACACTTTAGTCACGTCTACAATTTTTCTCACGACTCGAGATGTCAGCTTCCAGATGGTTCAAAGTACGTTATGCTCTTGGCATCGCAAAAATATATATTAAGATAGTTTTTTACAGTATTAAAAAATATAAATTTTCTCCTAAAGTACAATGGAACTACCAGTAATTTTTTATTATAAATATTAAGTATTGGAATAACAACAATCAACGTGAACATTTGAAGGTACAATTTAGGAATGTATGATTTAATATTTTAATTAGATGTTTGGGAATAAAATATAATATGCTGTATTAAAATAAATATTGTATACTAATATTAAGTAAAAATGTTTAACTGTTGTTGTTTTTTTTTTTTTTTTTTCTTTTATTTACCTTATGTATACACGAACTAGTGCTGTTATAGTTGGAGAGGGGAAGAGGGACGATTGAATGACAAGTTAGACTACGTTATTTCCAGTGTTAGGTTTTGAAGTTAAACATTTTTGCTGTTAGGGGGTTAAAGATCTGCTTTGACATTTTCTTCGATAACCTACTATATTTTGGGAAATATTGGACATTTATTATTCAGAAAAATTTAAAGGAATTTTAAAGTCACGAATGAACTAAATTTAAATTCTTAGTAACTGAGATACTAACTCAGTTCCTAAGAAACGCTTTATAACGTTAGATAAAACAGGTTTACATTCATAATTCATACTAACGAACTCGAGATAAACATTGTAAAATGTTGTTAAAAACTCATATAAATTGTATAAAATAAAAATTTCAAACTTATTCAATAAATAAAACGAAACAAACAAGTTTGAAATCATGTTCATGAGTGAAAACCCATTTTTTTACAAAATATTTTTTCGATATTTACACACTTAATCAAATAAATTTGAATTAAAGGCAATGAGAATACCTAGAGACAAGAAGTTAGACGACAGTTCTAGTTCAGATAATATTTTTGTCAACCAGTTAGAAATGTATAATAGTATTTTGCATAAAAGGTCCAACCATCCAAATATATTCGTTTGTAATAGAAAACTGGATAAAATATTATTAGTTCTAGTGTGTATTCAATATCTGGATGGTAAAATAGACAATACCAACATGAAGTGCATGTAAAAAAATAATATTATTTATGCTATTTTTATTTTTTCATATACGTTTGAAGAAAACTAAATAACCCCACTGAACGACTCTCACCTACAATGCAATAATACGGTGTCCATAAAATTTTCTTGGCTGTAGATTTTGTTCTTTTATTTATTTTCTATGCATGCTATATATATTCTTTAATTTTGCTTAAGTTACTAAAATAAGGTACATTAACTAACCTTGGAAAGAGTAATTTTTAGGTTCTGTTCTCCATCAAAAAAATTACAACTAACGTAAATCGTATGTTTAAATGTGTTTCCAAATTGATGATACTAATTTAGGTTAAGCGAAGAGTTTTTATGCCAGTTGGAACAATTTTTTATCTTTTAAAAACCTGCTCGGTAAATACCAATTTAAAACGTTCAGACCCGAAGTCTTCATACTGAAAATGAAAAAAAATGTAAAGTAAGGAATCGTTTCTTTTAAAACTTTAAAGTATAGCTATATACATTATGTGTGATTTTATTGTACGTATGTATGAAATTTAGGTCAAATTTATTATTACGCCTCTCTGTTATTTTAATCATTGAAGAATATTTTAGTTATAGAATCAATAAATCAAACTTATATACATTAATTTTAAAAGAAGTTCCTGATATAAGTAGAAATAACAATAAGTTATACACTATAAATTGGTTGGAATAATGAGCAAACATGAATCATGTTCTATAGACTTGATCGTTTTATAATATAGTTTTAAGTAGTATTCTCAGTAACTTTCTTTGGATAGAAGAAATTATATTTGTATCAAACAGAAAAATAGTTATTGATAATTAATAGTAGATTTAATGTTAGTGCCTTACGTTCATATTTGTTTTATACGCATTTCAACTCTAATAACATGCATTTATTTATTTATCCCTAATAATTTCAATCGTCAAGAGTAGGTGAATAACGAATGTGAATAATGAAGTGTGCTAAAATATATAGTCTTTCTTTAAATATAAGATATTATTAATTAAAATATCAGTATAAAAATATAGACCGAAAATTGTGTTTAATCATCGTGACAAGAATGACAATAGTGAACGTAGTGGCCAGCCAGCAACAAAAACCGACAGCTGTGATTATAAACGTAAGATGGCTTATGATTAATAACCTGTCATGGTGCTTTTCATCTTACTTATTTGCCTTATTTTCTAAATACATAACAATACAGTGGTAATGCAGTGTAGTTGTGGTGGCTGGCTAATTGGAGCGCTAGTATCTTGCAGGCCCCCCAGCGCCGCAATGACGTTACTTTGTTAATAATAGTTCAGTGACAAAAACAGCTGGAGATTATAAAAATTCATGAGATAATGTTTTAACTCTACTTTTATATATATGTTACTTATCAATAATAGGAGTAATAAAATAGTGAACATAACCACGTAATGTCGATATAATAAAAGAAAAATGTAATATACTACTAAATATTTACAATATTTCTCATAGTAGTAGTTATATATTCATATCATTTAGAAATATAATGGAGTAATATAGTTTGTTAAAAAGTTATTTGATATAGAATGACTATCTACAATATTCCTGAGTGTTACGTTTAATTTTTTTCTCTCATAATAACCTAAAAAACTGCCACATGTAATTTACTATATGGTAAATTATCGTATATAATTAGATAATCAATTTTTTGATTGTGAAATGTTTACAGTGGATATTGCTAGTAACAATAGTCAATTTGATAATGCAAATTAAGTTTGTACAGCAAGATGATTATCCTGTAACAACATATTGCAACTTGCATGTAATTACTCACGTACTTGTCCTATCAGCATACTGTTTACCATCGACTATCGGACGTCCACTAACAAAGTGTGTTGGTTGAAATATTTAATATGATACCATTAGGACATTAAATACCTATATAAGGTACGTCAATAATATGACGTATTGCATGTATTGTTCATCTACCATTCTTCAATAGTAATTAAATTTATTAAACCACGTCAATATAGGGGTGAAAATTATATTTCGTGTACATTTATAGATTTAGTATGCCTTTTAGTGGAGATATACAGTATGACCAGTCAAGAGACATTTTGCCTCACCTACCAAGACCATCCCATTTTTAGGCTCTTTAGAGAACTGGCTTGACGTGACTTGCGAACCACAGGAAAGACGTAGGGGTAACATTTTATGGTTACACCTGGAATCTAACCTGGTCAAGCTGTGTGGAAGGCAGCCACCTTTTATAGCCCTTGTGCACAATAAAATTGTTGTAACTAGTTGAGTTCCTTAATTGTACAGGAACAATAATATAAGTAGTTTTGATGTTATTATTTTAGTTAAGTGATAATTTGGATAAATTCTGATATGTTTTACTATACATTTACCAATCAAGTATGCTAAGTCATAATGATGAACTAACAGAAGAAAATTTCAAAAAGGTCGAAGTACGCTTGCGTTTTTTTATTTATTTATTTATTTTTTTTTGTAATTTGATATGGGTTACATAACTTAATTATTCATACAAAAATAATATAAGAAAAACAAATCATCGTGAACTTCCCCACCCTACAGTGTGATGACACGCATAATGCTTATGTAGTGTTTTGTGAATATTATGCAATGAGGCGAATATCGCTCTCCCAATCTATTGTTAGGTAAAAAGGCCTCTAAAGACATATTTAAAATAATATATTTTCCAAATTATTTTTCATATATTATGTTAGTTATTTTGTTTAATATGAATCGCATTTTCAAACATATTCTTTTCTGAAACACTACTTCTGGTTGATTTAGGTATATCTTTCTAGTTTAAAAAGAAAATATCATTACCAAATACAAAAATGATTTTCTAGTAAATTGAATAGAGTAATTATTGTAAAACTAAGCAAAAACAACTTTGTAATCGGGGGTACCCGTAAGTAAAGAATGACAGGTCTAGTTATTATGACATCTTATTGTTTAAAAAACATCAAGGCAACTGATATTTTTACTAAACTGTTACACTAATATTATCAGTAAAATAACTATGATTTATTGAATATTTCATAATTACATTTATTTATATAAAATATATTCAATATGCTATTATCAAAAGCAAACTGCATGAATGTACAAATGTACAAACTTTGTTATGGTATTGCGACTAGATAATATAAAATAATATCCATCAATATCTGTTCATGCTGTTTGATGACATTTGAAATACAATTTGGTTGCAAATACACATTTACTTCTGGATATCATTGGTGTGCAGTAACATGGTTATAGTGAACACTAAATGAATAATACTGTTAAAATAGATTTTTAAATATTGATGCTAAAACATGGCCTAAACAAAATTTTACCTAATTTATACGTCATAAAAGTAAATAAGGAGCTTATAGTATATCTTTCAAATATCATTAGTTAACACTATAATTATATTTAACTTAAATTATTATAAAGATGGGTTATATTACTATTAGGTAACAATACATGATACAGGGTTTTTAAAAGTATAATTTAGTTTCTACTAAATTAAATAATATGTTTGGTCTGTTGTTTTATATGTATTAATGGAAGCCTTATTTTAACTAGTGATACATTTAATACTGCCGATTATGAATAGTGGTTGTTTATTTACCTTGAACAACAACAGAAAAAAAAACTTGTTTCATATTTATAGGTCTTGTTTTATCAGTTAAGATTTCTTTAGATGTTCCTACTTACGCATATTTTAACTGTTTTATTTTTACATTAAATAAAGAGTACAGGTAGCACAGAGTGCTAAAATATCAATACAGCTTCCTAACTTTCAGACTTCTAGGAATGTAATATGATACAGACTTAACCTAGATAAAAATATTTGTTATTAATTATTTTATAATTTTGATCCTATATATAATATTAACATAATTTACATGTTATTTGAATGAAAACTATTTTGTATTGTTTATGACATTAATAGGGATTAGTTTGAAATAAAGCGATTTATAAAGTACTCAAGCCTAATTAATAAATTAATAATTTAGTAAAATAATCAATACATTACCAATGTACGTTAGTTATTATTCTTCTAATTATAAAAAGCCATAAATGAGATTGAAGTTTTAATATTGCCCGAATATAATAAATAGTAATTGATATTTCAATTTACTCGTAATTTTTAATGTGTAAAAATATTAATAACAAGTGTGATTTATTATCTATGTTACAAACAAATAAATCATACATAAAATGTTTTCTTATATCTTTAGGTTTCAATTCTATATTTAGTCCACATTCACAAAAAATTACCAGTACTTATAAAACTTAATATTTTAAGGATACGACGAAAATATCTCTTAGCATACTAATATCTGTATCATTTCTACGTAAAAATTTTACGTAAATAGAATATTTATCTGCAAAATATTTTACAAGGACTTCCCACTTATGTCACCTGTAATACGATAATGAAGTTATTAGTTGACATAAAAATGTATTATTTTTAAATCGTTTATAGTCAAAATGTGATCATATTTTCTATTGGGTATTTATAACGCATTATAATTGATTGTCACCCTTTTTGGATCAGTAAACATATTTTCACTCGTTATTAAATATACAGTCATTAAGATAATCCTGGTTTTTGAATTATGCGCTTCTTAAATTACTTGAATAAATCACCAGTATAATATAATCAATTGTTTGGTTGTAAATTGGTTACGGTGCGAATAAAAATGTATGTCTAATGAAAAATATAAAAATGTATAATTAACAACTAATGTATAGTATAATGACTTTTTCGTGTTATTAAAACATTTTGTTAGGTAAATTTAAACTAAATATTTAGGTCATACTAGGCCGGATAACTGAAAATTAATTTGAATAACAACAGTTATTTTAATCTTAATTTATTCCTGATAAATAAGGGAAATACATTTCACTTTACTATCGATTCCCTATTATAGCTCGAAATAAAGTTTGCATTCCTTAACGTATCATAGAAGTTAATCAATTACCCTTTAAAAATGGTAATGCTAAAAAAAAAAAAAAAAATCTTCCATTATGATCCTGTCGTACCATAACCAATAAAATTTTAATAAATTTCACAGGCATGAAGATCTATACATTCCTTTAGTAATAATGATAAAAACCTTAAAATGCATATAAATCTTATGGATTTACACCAAGCCTTTTATCTTATTTTTCCCAGAAT
>JAQJVL010001988.1:77567-130671 GCA_035578905.1 Stictocephala bisonia
AGTTTACAAGGTGTTGCAGATGTGTGGCCTTGCCAAGCTTGTCGGCAAGGACCAAAATATAGGACGTATGATTATAATATTTAAAAAGTAGTATATAGTATATAGGTGGTTTAGGCCAGGACTTATTCAGTATCTTAGATTTAGGCAACTTTGCAATTATTACAAATATGAGATTTATTTACCTTGGCAGCAAGCTTCTATAGTTGCAATAATCCAAACAACAATGAAACAACAAACATCAAGGTTAAAAGTATGAACAAAAACAAATGACTAAACAATAGCACATAAATAAGTAATAACAAATAAATAAACAAGAAAATAAATAAGCGATAAAAACCCTTTTAATAGTAAACTGTGCAATAAATTATAAATGTGTACATTTTGGGGAACAATTTGGGGAAGAACAACTGCTGTCATTTACAAGTATAATTATAATAACAAACAAATACAAACATACAAGTATAATAACAAACAACAAAAACATACAAGTATAATAACAAACAAAAATTATACGGTGTAATTTAGTGAAGTGAAGTGTAGTGCATGTGAAATGAGGTGATTTAAAAACGAATATTGTGCTATCAGAATTAGAACCAGGCCTAGTATTGTTGTATTACTATTTCAGGTAATATACAGTACATTTTGTATAGTAGGGCTGGGCCTAGTTAGCCATGAGTTAACATTCTTTTTAAATGAATTATAACTTGTTAGCTCCTCAATTTCGTTAGACAATAAATTGAATAAATAAAGAACTATGTAATTGTGCAGTCTCTGGGCATACACAGTGTTTGTCATAGGGGTAATATATTTAACTATGATCCTTGTATTGAAGTTGCTTCTGCAGAATGTTTTGTACTCTTTATTATAAAAGTATTTGATTATTATTTTAAATATATAGAATCCCTTAGGTGTTAAACTATCCGCAAAACTATATTGTTAAAATTCGTCTAGCCTTGTGCTAAGTTCACTACCATGCAAGGGCCCTTAAAAATCTATTCATAAGATTAGTTATTATATGTATATGCCTTATTGCTGTTAATCCCCACACTGCTATTCCATATCAAATATGTGATTCAAAAAGTGCTTTTTAAATAATTAGTTTTTCTGGTTCTGAGACTTTATGCCTGACCTTATTCATCATACAGGGGCATAGTTTGTTATCTAATGCTGTTACATGTTCATTCCATTTTCCAATACAATCCAAATAATTTTTATGGTAGTTGAGTTAAAATATAAAAAAATGTTAATTAACACCTTAGTTAAGAAACATAAAAGATTCTTATATTAAAGATATCATAAATATGCTTACCATAATCAAACAATACCTACGTCAGATTATTAGTTCATATAAACAAACAATGTTTTGAAGTATTAACAATGGTACACAACAGTGAAATTGATTTTTTTTTAAATTATTAATAAATTGCACTTGAAGTATTACTACTGCTAATCAGTTTAAAAATTATTATTTTCATGGGTGAGAAAACAAAATAAGTCACATTTTCTATTAATAGTAAGTTATGTTTTTAAAAATCTACAAAAAAGCATATAATCAAGGATGGCCAGATATTTATAGGTTAAGTTTTTTGACAATAACCCAATGAATAATAAAACTATAAATACAAAATATATAGGGCTCAGTTTATTTATTCATGTTTAACTAATAAGACTTCAATTTCACATTATATTTATTTAAAAATAACGAAACCTATAAAATATAATATCTTTTCATATAAAGATAAAATTACATTAGAATATATTTAATTTATAATTATAATAGTTTCTCTAAATATAAACTATTTAAACCCTTCATAAAGATACCACTTAAGGGTTGAGTGTTTTAAGAGTGCACAGTAAATCTTTTTAATTTTTTTTTTATAAATTTTAAAACATAAAAGCTAAAAATAATATACAATTACCCTTATAACCTTTTAAATCATTTTACATCATCACACTATTTCAGTCACTCTGCATTTGACAACAAGATTGATTACATGATTACTAGCTTAATATAACCTATGTATTTAACTTTAACCCCGTTTAATATTGTAAATGTTAGAATTAATTTTGTTAAAATTCTACATTTCTAGGAAGGAAAAGATAAGAAAGTTGTTAATAGGTGTGTTTACACCAGTTTTAATCTTAGTGACACTCTCGTGGTTCGGAAGTCATAGTCACGGGAATATTATTTGGCATCACTCTCCACAAAAAGCCACATGTTTTTATTTACTAATTATAAGTCATTCTGTAAACCAGTCAGTATCTGTGTCAAAATATTTAAGATTATTTAAGACGTTCCAAAACAAAATACTCTTTAAACTAAAACTGTTATAGATTATAAAACGTAGTTTTGAAGTGTTTGTTCATTAAAAAGTGCTTTGTCAAGGACGTAATAAATGTAAATCAAAATACTCATAGTACAAAAAATATTAATTTCCACATGTAAAATTTATATTTAGATTCCGTTTGGTTCATTTTAACTATATGGTTTGTTTTCATCTATGGTTTAACTAAAATGTATATTAAAAAAAGTATAACTGTAATTTTGTTTAACTATATTAGAGCGCTGCTCATCACTTGGTTTTATAAACGTATTGTTTGTAAATATCATACATGTAAACATTGTAAATTGTGTTGTATTATTTAACCTATATAAACATCATTAAGGTAAAAAAATTAAATATTGAACGTGTAATAACCATATGGTGTGATAAAAAACGTTGTTCATTAGTCGAAATAAAAGTGGCTCTTTTGGTCCTCAATCATCTGCAAAACAAATTTGCCTACCAAAAACTACCACTTTTCCTGCTTTGGATGAAAACTATTATTTATTAGTAAAGCCAAAGAGTTGTATATTTTAGTAAAATATGATATATTTTCTAATTTTTTTTAATGCAAGGTAAAATTGTTCATTATAGCTAGAAACTATAAAGAATACAATGAAAGTTAGTTATACATCAACTTTAAACATTAAATGTATGTTTTTTAATAAGGAACAATAAACGTTGCTGAATAGTTCAATACTTTGTAACTATGATGATGTATAAGATTTCATTTTTATAAGTGAGTTCGTACAAAAGTTGAGAAAGCCTAACCCATCTCTATTCTAACCCAAATCATTATTCAATGTTAAATGCTCTTCAATATTTACCATTGTTTTAAAAAATTGCCTCTCCTGCATTAACTACTTAGAAGTGTCCAAACTGCAACTTTATTTAATCAAAACCAATCCAAAACATGTCGGAGGCTTGTGACTTGTGCTTCATACATAAAGAAAGAATTAAAATTACCATTGTCGTTGTGTGGATATTTATAAATTTTTGAGTGGATATTTATAATTTTTTTAATTTTTACAAAAATATTTTTGAAATATCTTATGACTCATGTGCATTTATGAATATTTTTCTAAATGGTCCTATCTGATGAATCAGAAATGTTAATAAGTTTACAAGCTATAATGTTAGTAATAAAAGTTTACTCAACAAAATAATATTGTTTTCACGAGGCAAAGACTGTGGTCGAAGGCTTGGTTAAAGGTCTTGAGCGCAGCGAGTGAGACCTACCAACCTGCAATAATGCAGGCTAAAAGCTGAGGGGGCACAACAGAAGCGAGTGATAAGGTTAGCATGCGTATATGAACCGTAAATGACTTGGCTCTATTTTACAATGAAGAAAGTTTTATTATTTCTTGAAGGAAGTTTTTATTGCCTATGAATTAGCAAAATGATATAATGCAGTAAATTGTTTGGTAAATATTTTCAAGTCAACGGACGAATGTACAATTAAAGAATGTCTTGTTTTTCCAAGCAAAGTTAGGTCCAAAAAGCCCTCTTTAACACTTAATTTTGGGACCAACGGCATACGAGTGACTTACAACCCACTACCAGTGACCGAGGAGGTGGGCTGAGTGCAAGAACGGGATTATTCAATCAATACAAAGAACAGCCATGCTCGATGTTGTTTGACTACATTATCTTGCAATAATGACGGAACCCTCCAATAAAGGCCACTGGCAAATGCAATGTCATAACAGTTATAAAAATAATACCAAATATTTAAACAATCCTCAACATTATTATCAAGAGAAGAAATAATAAGTTGAACATGTATTGATCTTACTTTTAATTCTTTTATTTATATTTATTTTTAATTATTTAACTAGAATACAATTGTTACAGTATATTTGCATAATCCGTATAACATAGTTTCGGAGATATATATTATTATATTTGTTATCAGATAGCTTATTGTACAAGCACCATTCAAAACTGAGATTTTACACAACTTTCTGTAATTTTTAATTAAACATTTGTACTAAACTTAATAAAAAGACATCATTAAAAATATTCAGCTAATATCCTTAGCATTAGCTGCTGAGTCAGTAATATTTTGTAATTCATGGCACAAGGCGTTCAGTAACAAGTTCGTGAGAGGAGCTACGTGTCTAGACGTCAAATATGACCTGAGATAACGGCTTTTAACTGTCTTGTGTTTATATACTCGTTGTGAAATTAAAATTTAACTAATATTTTTAAAATTAATTACTGTGACGTTATCATACCATAAATATTATCATATCATTCAATATTTGATGATCTATGAATAATTGATCATTCTCAATTAGTAACAATTTTATTTTATTTGATACATTTTCTAAAGAAGATTTTTAAGATCTATAACTTATTTGTTAAAAATAAATATCGTCTGCATACCAGTTAAGATATAATAAGAAAATATTATTAAAGTTGATATTAAAATCATCAGGTAAAAATATTTACCACATGATATTTGGTATATGTGTATTATTTATAAGTCTAACAATAATAATTTGATAAAATATATCTAATAATGTACAAATATATCCATGTAAATTTATAAATCGTCAATTACTGTATAGTAAGTTGTGTCATATAATTGTTTTATAGTTACTGTACAAAATTTTAGAATATTAAACATTTTGTTTCTTATGTATTTTTGATTATTTTATATGCTGTAAAAATAGTGATCGAATGTTATTTATACGTTTTTACCCAGAAAACAATCCTGACAAGCCAAATACAAGATCAGTAGATACTAAAAAACTCTGCACAATGGTAATTTTTACGTGCAACATGATATTTTTGGGTGTTTGGTCATGAATGAAGTGAAAACAGTTGAGAGAACCTGGTATGTGGTGTAAGCTAACTGGACCTTTACTACAGATCACCATGTTACCCTTCATATTGTTGGTGTGTACGGAATGTTCAGATAATATAACTTTAACTACGTGAAGAATGCGGATCGTGTATTCATAACCACGTGCCACTATCTATGTCACATGATATAGCTTTACTGTGTTATGATCTAGTTTCAAGATTAAAACTAAAAATTAAAAAAAAGTAAGAATGTATTATAAGAGTAATATTATTTAATAATCATTATTTTGTTGAATGAACGTATTTAATAAAAATTTCAGTAATCATATTTTCACTATTTCTCCTTAGTTTTTTGGTTTGTTTTTTGAGTTATGTAAAATATTGTGACTAGTTCCACATTATTAAATTTTCTATTAAAGTGTTCATTACCTTAATTCTATGGATATTAATGCAAATATAGCATCTTATGACAGAAATTCAATTTAAGGAAGCACCGTGATATTGAGAAATGGATGTATACACAAAACATTGTAATCAAACTTTATGATTGTGACACATGGTGATCAACGTTACTTCAGCGGAAACTTAGTATTTAGGTCAAACCTTCCTAAATATGTATAAATAATCTATATACCAAGTTAATATCTGGTAAAAGTAGGATAATCCTAAAAATAATGTTATGTAGTGACACTTATTTCGCAAAACTGGCTGTCAGTTTAATAAAGTCCGATTTTCATAAATTATAGAATTAGAAATGATACATTTTTATTTACTTCAATGTTGTTTTATACAAAGATCAACTTAACCACTAAATCCATTATGAACTTTATTTAATATCTAAAATCTAACGTTTTCCTATTTTCAAGAATTAAATATTTCATGTAATAATTGAATGACCTAATTGTAAATTAACCACATTAATTTTAAGTATTTCATAAAATATTAATTATAGGAATATTTTTTTTAAATAGTCTGATTATTTTCTAGTTCAAAATATTTTGCCACATACAAAATCTTTGTAATAATTTGGTAATTACAAATGTCTGGTACAATATATTTGCATATATATTTTCAGTTCTGTAACTCATATTAATAATAAGAAGTATAATTACATAATTTAAATTTTTATAATATACGTAGTATAGGGATAAATTATAAAAAAAACTAGATTTTTATTTTATGGTGTTAGATTTACAAAGATCCACCTGAAAACTTGAAAAAATAGGATTTTCATTATATGTAATTATATAGTAGTATACTGAAATAAATAATGTAATGAACAATAGATGTGATAGATAATAGCCGAAACCATTTTAAAATTCGTTATGGTATATATTTTCTAATCAAAATCATTCTGCCTTTGATAGCGGATAAACAATTTATACGCATATAAGAATCGCCCACTCATCATTGGATATCCGTTATGGATAAACCAGGAAAACACGTTTATCACCACACACATATAACGAAATTGATAGGAGTATAACATAAATTGGTAGACATTTATCTAATACTTATTAGAATTCAACTAATAGAATTCAGAAATATCAATATAATATTTACATGTTTGTATTTCAAATCGAAAACTTTAATAAAAACATCAAAATCATGTTCTACGTATTGATTACTGCAAGATATTAAAGTATCAGTTAATACTGTAGGGTTTACTAACAGTATTAAGTGGCATCCTTGAAATACATTATTTTGATTTGTAACCACACAGAAATTAGGTTTTCTAATAGTTACGTGAAAAAAAATAATTTTAAACTTTGTAAAAAAATTTGATTTATTACTTGCATACATTATGTAAAAACATCAAACTAAAAAGTTAATAGTATTAGAGTTGTAATTTAATTGACGTTTAAGAAAATTTTTATTTTAAAACAATTACGTTTTTAGACATGTAATGCCGATCTCTCACATACGGTGCCTCTACAATGGCATGTAAAACATTGTTTTTGTTATTTTATAAATTATATAATTTAAATAACCACGTGTTATTTGTACAGACCATAATAAACAAAATTGCAGCCTTCGCCTTCTTTAATATTGAACTTATGATGCAGAAATATCAATCTTCTGTCTTGGTTACTTTATTGAGTAATGTCTCTATAAGCTATTTTTTAAAGGGATTGTACTGTCCAAATTATTTTATAACTTATGTACTAATTATGTTTTTAATAAAAAAATAATTATTTCCAATTATTTAAGAGTAGGAAATTTTGTTCGTTAAGAACCCTAATAATCGAAAACAAAAAAAACAAATCCATATCATGTAAGCTTTAAATTAGTATAACATTTATTACTTTTAGACTCTGAATTAACTTTAAGACATTGTAAATAATAATAATTAAAAAAATAGCATTTATTAATCATTCCTTCATGTGTGGAAGACAACTTGGTAGAAATTTAATATTTTGATTGCTACGAGTGCATGAAGTCGGTCCATTCGTCTTGTTCAGTTGTTATAATAGGGGTACCTCAGGGATCGGAACTCGGGCCCGTGCTCTTCTTTCTGCTTAAAAATAGTCTTCCTAACGGTGTCCCGAATTGTTACCAACGATATCTTACTCTTAACAAATGCCCCTATTCGTAATGGCCTTGAAATAAAGCTGTAAAAATAAACCAATTTACTCTTGCAATTCACTCTATTAACTATCAAGTCATGAAAAATAACTTCATAGTTAATAGCGCTAAGATATTTTGATTAATCGAATACTATACGAAATGTAAATAATGAATAAAATTATATAAAAATAATTTTAATTTAAAAAGTTTGATCAATAATTTAGGAATCTGTGTATAACAGGACTTGATGATTGAACTTTTAACGACAAAATAATAATATTGATTTTAACTTTCACGTTCACCAATACAAACATTTTTAGTCAAAAAACTTGGTTGATAATGATAACGCACAAAAATAAGATATTCTCTCTGCCAGTAAAGCTGACATACAGTGTTCGATCTTCAGTCACGTCTACAAATTTTCTCATGAGTCGAACTGCCATGTGGTTCCTTGAATGTTATGCTGTTGGTAACACAAACATATGTATTACTGGCAGAGAGAATATATATTCTCTCTGCCAGTAAAACTGATAAGCATTGTTCGACACTTCAGACACGTCTACAACTTTCTTACGAGTTAAACTGTCAGCCTCTGTGTGGTTCCTTGAACGTTATGCTGTTGGTAATACAAACATATATTCTCTCTGCCAGTAAAACTGATGTACATTGTTCGACACCAGTCATGTCTACAACTTTTGTCATGAGTCGACCTGCCAGCCTCTGTGTGGTTCCTTGAGCGTTATGCTGTTGGTAATACAAACACATATTCTCTCTGCCAATAAATCTGACACACAGTGTTCGACACTTCAGTCACGTTTACAACCTTTCTTACGAGTCAAGCTGTCAGCCGCCATGTGGTTCCTTGAACTTTAAATTGTTGGTAATACAAACATATAATTAATTTAATTCTCTCTGCCAGTATAAGGCTGATAAAAAGTGTTCGACACTTCAGTCACGTCTACAACTTTTCTTACGAGTTAAACTGTCAGCCTCTGTGTGGTTCCTTGAACGTTATGCTGTTGGTAATACAAACATATATTCTCTCTGCCAGTAAAACTGATGTACATTGTTCGACACTTCAGTCATGTCTACAACTTTTGTCATGAGTCGACCTGCCAGCCTCTGTGTGGTTCCTTGAGCGTTATGCTGTTGGTAATACAAACACATATTCTCTCTGCCAATAAATCTGACACACAGTGTTCGACACTTCAGTCACGTTTACAACCTTTTTTACGAGTCAAGCTGTCAGCCTCTTTGTGGTTCCTTGAACTTTAAATTGTTGGTAATACAAACATATAATTAATTTAATTCTCTCTGCCAGTATAAAGCTGATAAAAAGTGTTTGACACTTCAGTCACGTCTACAACCTTTCTTACGAGTCAAGCTGTCAGCCGCCATGTGGTTCCTTGAACTTTATATTGTTGGTAACACAAAAATATATTCTGTCTGCCAGTATAAAGCTGACATACATTGTTCGACACTTCAGTCACGTTTACAACTTTTCTCACGACTCAAGTTGTCAGCCTCCGGGTGGTTCAAAGTACGTTATGCTCTTTTATCGCAAACATATATTTTAAGATAGTTTTTTATAGTATTAAAAAATATAAATTTTCTCCTAAAGTACAATGTAACTACCAGTAATTTTTTATTATAAATATTAAGTATTGGAATAACAACAATCAACGTGAACATTTGAAGGTACAATTTAGGAATGTATGATTTAATATTTTAATTAGATGTTTGGGAATAAAATATAATATGCTGTATTAAAAGAAATATTGTATACTAATATTATGTAAGAATGTTTAACTGTTGTTTTTTTTTTTTTTTTTGTTTTTTTTTTTTTTATTTACCTTATATATACACGAACTAGTGTTGTTATAGTTGGATAGGGAAGTTGGACGATTGAATGACAAGTTGGACTACGTTATTTCCAGTGTTAGGTTTTAAAGTTAAACATTTTTGCTGTTTGGGGGTTGAAGATCTGCTTTGACATTTTCTTCGATAACCTACTACATTTTTGAAATATTGGACATTTATTATTCAGAAAAATTTAAAGGAATTTTAAAGTCTTGAATGAACTAAATTTAAATTCTTAGGAACTGAGATACTAACTCAGTTCCTAAGAAACACTCTATAAAATTAAATAAAACAGGTTTACATTCATAATTCATACTAACGAACTCGAGATAAACATTGTAAAATGTTGTTAAAACTCATATAAATTTTATAAAATAAAATTTCAAACTTATACAACAAATAGAACGAACCAAACAAGTTTGAAATCATGTTCATGAGTGAAAACCCATGTTGATTAATTTTTTTACAAAATATTTTTCTGATATTTATTTACACACTTAATCAAATAAATTTGAATTAAAGGCAATGATAATACCTGGATACAAGAAGTTAGAGGACAGTTCTAGTCCAGAAAATATTTTAGTCAACCAGTTAGTATTTTGCATAAAAGGTCCAGCCATCTAAAAAGATTCGTGTGTAATAGAAACCTGGATAATAACATTATTAGTTCTAGTGTGTATTCAATATCTGGATGGTAAAATAGACAGTACCAACATGAAGTGCATGTAAAAAAATAATATTATTAAATTTATGCTATTTTTATTTTTTCATATACGTTTGAAGAAAACTAAATAGCCCCACTGAACGACTCTCATCTACAATGCATTAATACGGTGTCCATAAAATTTTCTTGGCTGTAGATTTTGTTCTTTTATTTATTTTCTATGCATGCTATATATATTCTTTAATTTTGCTTAAGTTACTAAAATAAGGTACATTAACTAACCTTGGAAAGATTAATTTTTAGGTTCTGTAATCCATCAAAAAAATTACAACTAACTAACGTAAATCGTATGTTTAAATGTGTTTCCAAATTGATGATACTAATTTAGGTTAAGCGAAGATTTTTTATGCCAGTTGGAACAATTTTTTATCTTTTAAAAACCTGCTCGGTAAATACCAATTTAAAACGTTCAGACCCGAAGTCTTCACACTAAAATGACAGACAAAATGTAAAGTAAGGAATCGTTTCTTTTAAAACTTTAAAGTATAGCTATATACTATATGTGTGATTTTATTGTACGTATGTATGAAATTTAGGTAAAATTTATTATTACGCCTCTCTGTTATTTTAATCATTGAAGAATATTTTAGTTTTAGAATCAATAAATCAAACTTATATACATTAATTTTAAAAGAAGTTCCTGATATAAGTAGAAATAACAATAAGTTATACACTATAAATTGGTTGGAATAATGAGCAAACATGAATCATGTTCTATAGACTTGCTCGTTTTATAATATAGTTTTAAGTAGTATTCTCAGTAACTTTATTTGGATAGAAGAAATTATATTTGTATCAAACAGAAAAATAGTTATTGATAATTAATAGTAGATTTAATGTTAGTGCCTTACGTTCATATTTGTTTTATACGCATTTCTACTCTAATAACATGCATTTATTTATTTATCCCTAATAATTTCAATCGTCAAGAGTAGGTGAATAACGAATGTGAATAATGAAGTGTGCTAAAATATATAGTCTTTCTTTAAATATAAGATGTTATTAATTAAAATATCAGTATAAAAATATAGACCGAAAATTGTGTTTAATCATCGTGACAAGAATGACAATAGTGAACGTAGTGGCCAGCCAGCAACAAAAATCGAAAGCTGTGATTATAAACGTAAGATGGCTTATGATTAATAACCTGTCATGGTGCTTTTCATCTTACTTATATGCCTTATTTTCTAAATACATAACAATACAGTGGTAATGCAGTGTAGTTGTGGTGGATGGCTAGTTGGAGCGCTAGTATCTCGCAGGCTCCCCAGTGCTGCAATGGCGTTACTGTGTTAATAGTTCAATGACAAAAACAGCTGGAGATTATAAAAATTCATGAGATAACGTTTTAACTCTAGTTTTATATTTGTTACTTATCAATAATAGGAGTAATAAAATAGTGAACATCACCACGTAATGTTGATATAATAAAAGAAAAATGTAATATACTACTAAATATTTACAATATTTCTCATAGTAGTAGTTATATATTCATATCATTTAGAAATATAATGGAGTAATATAGTTTGTTAAAAAGTTATTTGATATAGAATGATACCATCTACAATATTCCTGAGTGTTACGTTTAATTTTTTTCTCTCATAATAACCTAAAAAACTGCCACATGTAATTTACTATATGGTAAATTATCGTATATAATTAGATAATCAATTTTTTGATTGTGAAATGTTTACAGTGGATATTGCTAGTAACATTAATCAATTTGATAATGCAAATTAAATTTGTACAGCAAGATGATTATCCTGTAACAACATATTGCAACTTGCATGTAATTACTGAGGTACTTGTCCTATCAGCATACTGTTTACCATCGACTATCGGACGTCCACTAACAAAGTGTGTTGGTTGAAATATTTAATATGATACCATTAGGACAATAAATACCTATATAAGGTACGTCAATAATATGACGTATTGCATGTATTGTT
The DNA here is from genome assembly GCA_035578905.1 of Stictocephala bisonia. Taxonomy (NCBI): domain Eukaryota; kingdom Metazoa; phylum Arthropoda; class Insecta; order Hemiptera; family Membracidae; genus Stictocephala; species Stictocephala bisonia. Next base: position 89,804 of record JAQJVL010001988.1, read on the forward strand.
CATCTACCATTCTTTAATAGTTAATAAATTTATTAAACCACGTCAGTATAGGGGTGAAAATTATATTTAGTGTACATTTATAGATTTAGTATGCCTTTTAGTGGAGATATATGGCCAGTCAAGAGACATTTTGTCTCACCTACCAAGACCATCCCATTTTTAGGCTCTTTGGAGAACTGGCTTAACGTGACTTGCGAACCACCGGAAAGACGTAGGGGTAACATTTTATGGTTACACCTGGAATCCAACCTGGTCAAGCTGTGTGGAAGGCCGCCATCTTATAGCCCTTGTGCACAATAAAATTGTTTTAATGAGTTGAGTTCCTTAATTGTAGAGGAACAATAATATAAGTAGTCTTGATGTTATTATTTTAGTTAAGTGATAATTTAGATAAATTCTGTTATGTTTTACCATAAATATACCAATCAAGTATGCTAAGTCTTATTGGTGAATCAACAGAACAACATTTCAAAGATGTCGTTGTACGCATGATTGTTTTTGTAATTTGATAAGAGTTACATAACTTAATTATTCATACGAAAATAAGACAAGAAAAACAAATCATTTTAAACTTGACACGCATAATGGTTATTGTAGTGATTTGTGAATATTATGCTACGAGGAAAATATCTCTCTCACAATCTATTGTTGGGTCAAAAGGCCTCTAAAGACATATTTAAAATAATATATTTTCCAAAATATTTTTCATATACTATGTCAGTTATTTTGTTAAATATTAATAGATTTTTTCAAACCTATTTTTTTCTGAAACACCACTTCTGGTTGATTTAGGTATGTCTTTCCAGTTTGAAAAGAAAATACCAATACTCAATACAAGAATGATTTTCTAGTAAATTGAATAGAGTAATTATTGTAAAACTAAGCAAAAACAACTTTGTAATCGGGGGTACCCGTAAGTAAAGAATGACAGCTCTAGTTATTATGACATCTTATTGTTTAAAAAAACATCAAGGCAACTGATGTTTTTACTAAACTGTTACACTAATATTATCAGTGAAATAACTATGATTTATTGAATATTTCATAATTACATTTATTTATATAATATTTATTCAATATGCTATTATCAAAAGCAAACTGCAAGAATGTACAAATGTACAAACTTTGTTATGGTATTGCGACTAGATGATATAAAATAAAATCCATCAATATCGGTTCATGCTGTTTGATGACATTTGAAATACAATTTGGTTGCAAATACACATTTACTTCTGGATATCATTGGTGTGCAGTAGCATGGTTATAGTGAATACTAAATAAATAATACAGTTAAAATAAATGATAAAATATTGATACTAAAACATGCCTTAAACAAATCTTTTTACCAAATTAATATAACATATAAGTAAATAAGGAGCATATAATAATACTTTAAAATATGATTAGTTAAAACTATAATTATATTAAACTCAAATTATTATAAGGATGGGATATATTACTATCAGGTAGTACTACACGTTTTTATTAATATAATTTAGTTTCTAGTAAATTAAATTATATTTTTTTTACTGTTTTATATGTATTAAAGGAAGCCACTAGTGCTATGGTATCGTCTGGTTTAATAAAATGGAACGTTATTTTAATTAATGATACATTTAATACTGTCGAATATGTATAGTGTTTTTATTTACTATGAACAAAAAAAACTTTTTTCATAATTATAGGTCATGTTTTATAAGTTAAAATTTGTTTGAGTTGTTCCTACTGACCAGCGTTTTTAACAGTTTTATTTTTACATTAAATAAAGAGTACAGGTGGCACAGAGTGTGAAAATAAATGTAAACATTAAAACCAATATTACTTAAAGAGGTAAGTTAATCTTAGTTTTTGAAAGTAACAACACAGCTCTCTAACTTTCAGATGTCTAGCAATGTAATATGATACAGACCTCACTTAGTTAAAAATATATGTTTTTCAATATTTTATAATTTTGATCCTATATATAATATTAACATAATTTACATTTTACCTGTATGAAAATCATTTGTCTTGTTTATGACCGTAACAGGGATTAGTTTGAAATTAAGCGATTTATAAAGTACTCAAGCCTAATTAATAAATTAATAATTTGGTAAAATAATCAATACATTACCAATGTACGTTAGTTATTATTCTTCTAACTCGCTTTGCTCGTTGGGGGCTTCGCCCCCAAACCCCCTTGCGGTTCAGGCCAATTCGTTGAATATAAAAAGTTCACTGCTGATAATATTTTCCGTTAAAATGTTATTTATTTAACAGGACAAGTGTTTATTTTTAAAAATCATGGTTTCTATACATTGTATACAAAATGTATTTTAATAAATCATGGTTTTTATACGGAAAAAGTGATAGGAAAAAAAATGATAGAGCATTATTAATAAAAAAAAATAAAAAAAAAAAAAAAACATACAGAAAAAGTGATTTTAAAAGTAAGCTGTTAAAAAACTAAAGTTATTAATTGATTTCAGTTGCCTGTTAGTTAACCATTTGGTCAACTGAAGCATGGTCCATCCAGTCTCGCTATGGGGAGGCCAGCAAACGTAGAGACCCATTAAAAAAATATTTAAATCCTCAAAAAGTATTGTTTGAAAGGTTAATTTAACTATCAATAGTATGTGTGTTTGCCTGTTAGTTAACCATTCGTTCAGTGAATGAATGGAATATCCAGTCTCGCCACGGGGAGGCCGGCAAACGTTGAGACCATATTTACAATAGCTAAAATGTTGGAGTTTTATTTTAGGCAGGCCCCCTGGCCTACTGCCTAGTATTTACAACAGCTAAAATGTTGGATTTTTTAGTTAACCATTCGATCAACTGAAGCATGGTCCATCCAGTCTCGCTATGGGGAGGCCGGCAAACGTAGACCCATTTAAAAAATATTTAAATCCTCAAAAAGTATTGTTTGAAAGGTTAATTTAACTATTAATAGTATGTGTGTTTGCCTGTTAGTTAACCATTCGTTCAGTGAATGAATGGAATATCCAGTCTCGCCACGGGGAGGCCGGCAAACGTGAGACCATATTTACAATAGCTAAAATGTTGGGGAGTTTTATTTTAGGCAGGCCCCCTGGCCTACTGCCTAGTATTTACAATAGCTTAAATGTTGGGGAGTTTTATTTTAGGCAGGCCCCCTTGCCTACTGCCTAGTATTTACAACAGCTAAAATGTTGGGGAGTTTTATTTTAGGCAGGCCCCCTTGCCTACTGCCTAGTATTTACAATAGCTAAAATGTTGGGGAGTTTTATTTTAGGCAGGCCCCCTTGCCTACTGCCTAGTATTTACAACAGCTAAAATGTTGGGGAGTTTTATTTTAGGCAGGCCCCCTTGCCTACTGCCTAGTATTTACAACAGCTAAAATGGGGAGTTTTATTTTAGGCAGGCCCCCTTGCCTACTGCCTGGTAAAGTACATTTTCGGGTTCGGTCAACTTACGACGGGGAATTTTTTAAAGCAGACCCCCTAGCTTACTGCCAATGACACAATCGGCGTTATAGAAGAAGGTCACTGTACACAATGTTTTTTGCGTAGGCGACCCCTTCAACGACTCTTCCAGATTGGACAAGGACTACGATATGAGTAGGACTTCTCACTCTGCTGAGAAGGACGTACAGCTGGCCATGTGTGAAGCAGTCCGTGCGAAGATCGACTCCGACGTACTCAATTGTTTGGCCTTGGCTCTTGTGGCCAGTCATTGAGTACGCTAACACGAGGGGAAATTGTCGACGACAGACACGAATCGGCGACCCTTCGGCCAACGCAAACCTAAAGGTGATTCGAGGAATACCGAAAGGTTGCGTGCCTCCGGGAAGTCTGACAGTGATTAGCCGTTTGGTAATCGCTGTCACAATGACTTTAGTGCCGTTAACGAGTCCATCGGCAATATTCAAATTCCTCATGATAAGGCATACGGAGCCAACCTTAAGTCGCAGGACATGAGCTGGTACGCCTTTGCCAGTGGCTTGATGTAATAGCTGTACATCCACGACCATATCATCTTCGTTTTCCTTGTCCATAGTGTCAGCACTTATCAACTCATGAAGTTGGCCATCCAACGAGTTCAAGATTTGATCATTGATCTCTTTGACGTTCACGTTCATAGTTGAAAGAATCGTTCTTCTCGCACATTGATCGGGGTCACAGAGAATTTGGGGTGGAAAAACCTCACCGATCAAGTCCGTTATGGTCGTGAGATATCTTAGCCCAAGAAGAGGAATAAGGTCCTCACAATCACGGCCTTCTCCAAACATCTTGGATGGAATAGCTCCTTGCCTACTCCAAGGAGGAATTTGGAATAGTCAAGGGAGCTAGTCGTTCTGTGTGGAGTCGTCAGGGAGAACACTTTAAAAAGTCGCCAAAGGTATGATGCTCGAAGTGAAACACAAGCAATATCACACAATGTGCGAGCTTTTTCAACAACGGGTGCTATTTGCCTAAAGTCCCCTGAGCAGAGAAAGATCTTATTTCCAAATGGGACACTAGTATTCATGAGATCTCGAAGTGACCGGTCGAGGATCTCGAATATGAATCGGTGCGCCATTGGAGCCTCATCAAAGACAATGAGCTGTGCTGCTTGGATGAGCTCTGCTCGTTGGGACCCGTTGGTAATGTTCCATACGCTCATGCCGTTACCAAGATTGAGAGGGAGCCGGAACATGCTGTGTGCGGTGGTACAACCAGCCAAATTACCGGCAGCAATACCTGAGCTCGCCACGGCAAGAGCGACGTGATGACAACTCCGCACGTACGCAAGGATGACACGAATGAGTGAGGTTTTTCCGTATCCTCCAGGCCCATCAATGAAGATTGCCCTGGAAAGATGTGTGTAATTGGGTCTTGAGAGTACCAATTGCACGTAATGTAACACTTGTCTTTGGTCGTCAGATAACTTGGGCTCCCACTCTTCAACAATTGCCCTCTGAAAGCTTTCTCCGAAGTTAAGCAACTCTCTACCCAACTCAGTCGTGTCATCTTCTACATATGGCAGGCCATGGTCAGTCATACTTGATCCCTGTCTGCGGAGGCTGCGATCAATATCTATCAATAATAGTTTTACTGCCAATTCAGGATCTGAAGGGTTCCGTTCTAAGTGATCCTCACAAAGTGAGTTCTTGAAAGAGTTCCACAACAGTGCCGCTGGAGCTCCCATATTACATAGGAGAACAAAGAAGGATCTGAGTCTTGGTCCAAGCATGAATTGAGAGGCTTCTCGCAGTGCGTGATAGTACTCTTCTTCGTCTTGTACCAAGCCCAGCCTCCTGGCGATTTCCTGAAAAGTGCAGCAATCAGATCCGCCACGAGACAGAAGATCAGCGTAGCCGTGACAAGGAACGGACATAAGAAGCAGTCTTAGATAATAGAGTTCACCTCGGTTAGGTGAGACCTACAACAGTCTGCATACTTTTTGTCCCCGTTGGCGAGCTGTGATGGTTGGTGATGACGTTGGATTTTTTGTATGTACAATAAAGTTTTAATAAAATGACTGGTATGTAAGGTTAGGGAAAATTGGATCTTGAGGTCTATTGAAGTACACGATAAGCTTGGAACTAGGTTTAGTGGTTGCATCTGCCAACTGGCCTTGCCTGAAAATGACTACCTGTTTACCTTCAAAGTGTACAGGCAGACAGTCAACGTTGGGCTCTAGCTTTGAAATTGGAAAGTCTAAGAGACGCCAGCATGCATCGCTAGCACCAATCATTCTCTTCGTCACGTAATGCTCTACCTCATCTTCCTGTTTACCGAAAGGTGTAACAGTTACATTCTGAAGAGAACCACCCTTCATGAGATATTTGAAAAGGTATTTGATTACGCGACGAGTAGACGCAAGCTCCAAGTTTATGTGTGCCTCATATTTTAATAAAAGTGTGGTATTATACGGTACAACCCACCCATCATGAACAACAATAGTCTTTCTTCTTGATATTATGTTCCCCTTATTATTGTAATCTCGCCTGTACTGGAGAAACCCCCTTTCATCTACATGTGTACTTCGGCAAGCAGGCTTTGGGAAAAACTTTGTACAACAACCTTTGGCAGAGTCCCAGCACAAGAAGTCGGTGCGATAATCTGTTCCACAGGGTCCGTGAACCATATGTCTCAGCACCAACTCCCTGAGCCTACCACCGGCTTCTTCTTCCGAGGGAATATCTGCCCGAATAACAGAATCAATGTCGGATCCCTGAACTGGACCGCCTCCGTCGATCTTGAACACAATATGAGCATGAGGTAATCCCCTCATTTGCATCTCGATGACGTAGACGATATAAGTTAGGCAGCCGAACATTGCTACACTACGCAGATCTCGGAGAAGCTCGAGAAGTTTTATGTGGAAGACTCTGCATGCCGTAGAAGGGTCACTTCGGCCAGTACCATAGGGGCAAGCTTTCTTGTTTTCCTCCCATGTTGCACTATACGTGAAGGTCAATAAGAAAGTAGGTGAGCCCAGAAGAGACACAAGGGCCATTGCATTTTCGTAATGAACCTTCATGTACCTGGGCCCACCGGTAAATGAACTTGGGAGGTAGATCTTTCCAGCTTGCAACCCTCCTTCGCCTTGGACAGTTTCGTCACGATTTATGTCATCCATCACCTGTCTTCCTGTTTTCCTAGCCTGTTGAAAATTGAGTAATTCGTCCAATGGCCCTACCCGCACGGAATTTTTAGCAGCAGCTTTTAATTGGCATAATGTAACGTAGCCGCTCCTTGTTGTACCTCACAAACATTTCTACCTGCCAAGCCTGTGATAGCCGACCATAGTGAGAAAATCGTGGCTCAGAAAGCAAGAGGCAACGCGAGTAATTGTACTGAGACAGCTTGTTTCCATTATTGTCTAGGATGCCGATATGCCAACCCAAATTGCCTTGCGGATAGAGCAATGGATATTGAAATGGTTCCATCAGAGGATCAAACAGATCGATAGAAGATGGCCGTGCAGAACCCTTCTTCCAAACAGTCAGCTTCCGGGGATCATTGACGGAATCTTCAGTACTGAGAACAGCGTGCACTTCCACACCTGTTTGCCTCTGCAAAAAGATAAACGTTTTCACGTCAGCTATTTTGGATTTTTTCTAGGTTATGAACAGTGCAAAATCGAATTTAATAGTAGTTTTGATAACAAATTAGTAAAATTAAGTAGTTCGTAGGGGTTTAAGTTCTTAAATTATCGTAATAATGCAGTAAAATACGAAAAACCAAACAAAAATAACATTTTTTAAACGAAATGTGAAAATTAACGATTTTTTGCGTAGTTATTATCAAAAATACAAAAAAAGTTACATGACCAAAATTGTAGGAAATTCAATTACAAATCTGAAGTATGCTGTCAGATTTGTTCTACAACCAACGGTTTGCCCACAATTAAGCCATTAGTAAAACTCTGCACATAATTCAAAATTCCCGTCCGCCATTTTGATTTTTTTGGGGGGTTAAAAATTAAAAAATTTTAATTTTCGGAATTTTCCCGTCGGTTGCTCGGCAAAAGCTACAAGTGTGCCAAATTTCAAGTTTCTAGCTCATCTGGAAGTGGGATAGAATTTGTATACGTGAGTGAGTGAGTGAGTGAGTTACACATGCGGCTATATAGATATTAAATTATAAAAAGCCATATATATGAGATTGAAGTTTTAATATTGCCCGAATATAATAAATAGTAATTTATATTTCAAATTACTCGTAATTTTTAATGTGTAATTATTAATAGCAAGTGTCAGTTATCTATGTAAAAAACAAATAAATCATAGATCAAATGTTTTCCTGTATCTTTAGGTTTCCATTCTATATTTAGTCCATATTCACAAAAAATTACCGTACTTATAAAACTTGTTCAAATAACGCTTTATATTTTAAGGAATATGACGAAAAATATCTTTTAGCATAATAATAACTATATCGTTTCTACGTAAACAATGTTTGTAAATAGAATATTTATCTGCAAAATATTTTACAAGGAATTCCCACTTATGTCACCTGTAATACGATAGTTAAGTTATTAGTAGACATAAAAATGTATTATTTTTAAATCGTTTACAGTCAAAATGTGATCATATTTTCTATTGGGTATTTATAACGCATTATAATTGATTGTCACCCTTTTTGGATCAGTAAACATATTTTCACTCGTTATTAATTGTACAGTCATTAAGATAATCCTGGTTTTTGAATTATGCGCTCCTTAAATTACTTGAATAAATTGCCAGTATATAATCAACTGTTTAGTTGTAAATTGATTACGGTGCGAATCAAAATGTATGTCTAATAAAATCTACAAAAATGTACAATGAACAGCTAATGTATAGTATAAGGACTATATTATTTTATTAAAACATTATGTTAAGTAAATTTAAACTAAATATTTAGGTCATTCTAGACCGAATGACTGAAAATTAATTTGAATAGCAACGGATATTTTAAACAAAATTTATACCTGATAAATTATAGAAATATATTTCAATTAACTATCAATTCCCTATTATAACTCGGAATAAAATGTTGCATTCCTTAACGTATCATAGAAGTAAATCAATTATCCTTTAAAAATGGTAATGCTAACAAAATAACTTCCATTATGATCCTGTCATACCATAACCAAGAAAATTTTAATAAATTTCACTGGCATGAAGATTTATACATTCCTCTAGTAATAATAATAAAAACATTAAAATACATATAAATCTTATGGGTTTACACCAAGCCTTTTATCTTATTTTTCCCAGAACTAGATAAAAGAGATATTGTTCAGTATGTTAATATAATAAGGTGTTTAATAAACTTAGATTATTTTATACTGTTTAAGGTAATCCTATCTGTGATACATCGACATGTTTACAAACCTTTTGATATTTTATTTATACTGTAAAATGTATAAAAGTACATAACCACAAAAAAAATTCTATTTTCCTTATTGTAATTATCTAATAAGGCGATAATTACTAATAAAATATTTTAATACTATAAACCAGCATTTTATATAGAATTCTTAAGTTTTTTTTATCAAAAATACAATTCCATAGGAGAAATACAAGTAAAAACATAACAACGCCTTGACTGGGAGGACGTAGAGATCCTGAAGAGTACTTATGGACCTTAATGTTACAATATAGTCCTAAAAGGGTCCATTAGGATAAGAACCTCTTTTTCTCTGTTTTATTACTTCTCATGCTTTATAATATGTATTTTTATGTATTGTTGATATTAGGTAAACGGTTTTACACTATCTATATCTCTAAGTATTTGTTGTAAGGTTATATTTATATAATAATGATGATATTTTAAGATATATTATAAATAAAAACCCATTACTTCAAATATGTTTGGCCCATTTCATTTTATTCCAACAAATTTAACATCGAGGTAATAAATTAATTTATACTACTTATGTAATGGTTTTATTACTTACTTATTATCATTTTAATAAATAATAAATATTTTTAGTAACATATTTTCTTAATTCAATCAATAACACTAATAATATGAAGAAAGGCTCCAATCCTTAAAATACAACTTCCGGTCCTCGTTAGGTTTAAGACAGTGAAGCATAAATATATGGGCAGAAAACATACTAATTTGAACTTTCGATAACAATAACAACCATGTTACTGATTTCACTTTACTATTTAATAATTATTTGTAGTATTTGATAATATTATCTAATCATATATTCGGAAAATAAATGCAAACATACTAATTTACTATAGTAAAAGCTCAACATAACTGAAGTTAATGGACTGCCTTCAGAGTATTGTAAAATGTAATTCACCTTGAACCTAATGTATACTCATGTATCATATTATGTCAATGGATGTTATATGCACTTTGACTGAGCTTTACATAAATGAACGTTCCCTAACTCAGTTATTTACGCAAACACTCTAACACACCACAGTAACACCTCAACATAACTGCAGCTAATGCATACTCCTGTGTCACATTAAGTCACAGAATTTTATACCTACTTTGACTGATCCTATACATAAATAAGCATTTCCTAGTTAAAATTAAGATATTTGTCTACTTGTTACATGCTAAGATGGATATAAAAGTATATCAAATTGTTCACTTATATAAAATTATATGAACAAAACCATGTTGATTTTAGATTCTTGTTGAATGTTACAAAAAATAATATGACATAAACAATCAAAATAAAATCCTAATATAAAAATAAAATCTATCACAAATTGACAAGATCATAAACAATTTAGCATGGGAGCTATAGTGTACAGAAGCCATTGACACCATCTAAAGGGCAAGTAAAGAGCTCTGTGTTCATTATAAATACATTTTTAATAACAAATGTAAAATAATAATCCATAGTAGAGTTAATAAATAAACAAATATACTAGTATGTGTGTGTCAGCCGGTGTTGTGTCAGTTGACTTGTGTTTGAGACTTGATTTTGTTTATAAACTAACTCATATTAACAAAATGAGGTTAGTTCGTGTAAACTATAAAAGTAGTTTTGACTGATAAAACTTCAAGGAGTTTTGTAAGATTCCTATCGAAATGTATTTTAGGAAACCATTATATACTAAATAGTGTTAAAGAATTAAAATATAATGAAACAGTGTGCATGTTATTATTAAAAGTATAGAATTCATTCTGGGTCTATGAGTTTGAAGACTTCTAGAGCACTAGGACTTTGAATAATCATGTTTTATTACAATGTGTAATTATTTTAAGGAAAAAAACAATTCGTTAATAGTTTACGACTGGTGGTTGTTTTACTTAAACATATTTAATTAGGTTTGTTAAATAATTATAACTTAGTTTTGTAAATGTTTCACGAATCTTTAGTAAACATAACTTATATTAATATTTGAATAATAGGAGTTTGTTCAAGAATTGAATGAGCACGGATGTCTTTCTCCGTCCTACTCATAAAACAGTACGTACATATTCATGTCGTCTGCTCATATCCAGACTCCTCTTCTTTGTCCCCTTACATTGTTTTAATGAAAAAATTCTAAATTTTAAATACAATAAGAAAACATATTAAAAAGTGAGAGCATAATAACTATTGCAGTACAAACTAGTAGTGATTGACACAATCTATTTAGTAAAGAGCAGGGTTTTACAGAAGTTACACCATCACACACTTTACTTCAAACCGTCTATAGTTTAAACTGCATTTTAAACAATAAAAGTGTATAGTTTAAGTAAGTAATTAAATTCAGTTAGTTATTAAAAACAAAAAAACACACACAAAGAATAATATTTTTGTAGCCAATAACATTTTTAATCGGGGTGTCTTGTATTTATATTAAACTACTTTAATAATCAATTAATTTATCTATTAGATAGTCCAGTTATCAAGTTATAATTTTTAAATTTTTAAGTGTTGGTGTAAAAAAAAATGTTACAACCACAATATCAGTTTTTATGTTATTTAAAAAAAAATAATTATACTATACAATAAGATTGGTTTTAACATTCAAGGAGGTAACTTCGAAATTTAATAAATCTTCACCCAATCGGATCTTAAGCTTCAGAATTCAATATAAATGGTAATGTTAGGAATGAATATTACCAAGGAAACTTAACAATGGAATAATTAAAAAAATTATGATAAAATATTTTGTACATGAATTAATAAAAATTATTTTATTTAAATACAAAATCTAGTTATATTTGGCTGCTTTAGTTCAGTACTAATATGTATTGCTAGGTGATTTTTTCAACTGTTAAGTGTTGTTAAGAATCATAAAAATTGTTGAGTAATATTTAAGTTAAAATATAATATTTTTACAAATGTATTCAACTAAGTACAGGCAACTGCACGTAATCCTGAAGGTCAGTGTGCATAGGACCTTGGGTTCTGTGCAGCAAAATAAATAACAATAGAGTCGTTTAATTATAAAATATTGTTTTTGGACTTAATATTACCGTAAAATATTGAAAAAGTATGGATAAGGTTTATTTTTCTCTAAATGTACATATATTGTTTTTTATACGTTTATGTTATCATACCACACCATTACGTGTCATATCATACTATAGTAAATTACCTGTTGTTTTGTTCTCTCTTCATGATATACTTTTGGATTGAATGTAATTTAAACTAATTCGTCTTTACTATTAAGTTATAATATTCATAATACATAATGAAATTAAATTATATAGTGAAACATATGTTGTAAACCTATATTAATAGTTTTTTAATTACTTCATATACCCAAGTTTTATTCTTATCTCTAGAAATGAAGATAGTTTTAAATTAAAAACAAAAATCAACATAATTTGTATCTTACAACATAAATAAATATACATTTTCAAATGATACAACATCTTTTACTCATAAAGTGGTTAGTGGTGATCAGCTGTCCATGCTACATTGTTTATGAATATATCTAGTTAACATCTGGTAGTAGTTAGCAGTGCTTATTACGGTAATTTATAGTATTTAAAAAGAAGTAGTAACAGTTTAGATATATGACAATAACAACCCATTTAAGAATCTTCAGTCCGATAAATTAACTGGATGATGAAATAACACGTAAATAGAAGATATTTATCTTATTTGTGCTGCAGCATCATACTTCATGCCTCAAATGTCTGCCATTCATCACGCTCTGACTTGTTTTCAATTTACGTTCATACTTGTAACTTTCATATTTAGTAATGTGAGTTTAGTTGGGAATGTTATTACTGATTACTTGTAACTATAGAAAGAAAAAAATCATATTTTGAACCATGTAGTTATTTAATGGATTTTGAAATGTTTAGTTACACATCTAGTTTTATTTTAATATCAAACCAACTACCAATACAAATATTGATTTAATATATTTATATATTATCTCTCAGACAGAACTACAATATTAATGAATAAGAAAATAATGTGAAAGACTCAAAATATTTGTCGAATTATGTTTACTATTATTTATTTTGGTAAAAAACAATATTTGTTACTCAATTATATTGATTCAGCTTAGTTTCTTATTGACTTATAAAAAAATGGTTTACTTTAATTAAACTATCAGTATTTTTGTTCTGTATAAAAACTTAGATCGTGTTAAGACTTTGGAAATATTTGTAACTGAAACTATTTTCAATAAAACATAATTCTCTCCTGAACCAAGTTCACGCATATTTTGTCATCCGAAGATTAGTTCTCCTTCGACGTAAGAGCTGATCCTGCAAATGGTAAGTTTTTTGTGTTGACCACCTCTACACTCTGCAATCATAACATTGATAGAGTATTCCATAAAAACCCGACACCACTTTATGTCACAGCAACAAATAACTTGAATTTGCATGTAAAATGTACATTTTTAACTATTTTTTATATATTTATTCATTTATTTGTTTTAAGTTTCATACGTTCTGTAATATATCTACTAGTTATTTCTCTCGTAAGTTTTGAAACATCACTCGTTTAGTAAAACATCATATTTTCATAACACTAACTAAAAATTATTTAAAATATTATTCAGAATCTACACTTTCCGGTGACAACAGCGTCGAGGTAAAATCTACAATATTTACAAGATAACCAGACGTTTCGGCCATATTGTCATGTAGTATTCTGAGTGGTTTCTCCGAGACTGAGACAGCTAATGACCTTCCAGCTTTTATAACAGGTGGTGGGGTGGGGACTGGTTTGGTAGGTATGCTGGATGGGGGGTGGAGGCACAACCCACGTGACCTACGGTCATTGGCCGAAGAAAATAATATGGCTGACTCTTCCATTTTATTTTAACTCATTTAAAATGGGTTCCAATTTGTAAATATTGTAGATAGTACCTTGACGTGTTTGTCACCGGAAAAAAATAGATTCTAGTTATGACATAAGCCGCTTAAGCCTAAGGTTTAAAAATATTATTTAGGTTTTTATTCTGAAAATAGTAATTTGTACTCACAACTGTAAATACGTATAAATAAGATTACACGTTGAATATATATTCTTCACAAGGAAAGAAGTTAAGAAGTTTTTGTTATAGGTTTTACCTCATAGCTGACGTATGTAAAATGTGCCTAAGTGAACGAAAGCTTTGAAACTCAATATCTATGGTAATAGAGTGGAATAAACATTCCTGGTAACTTTAAGGAAAGTGAGGTTATGTAAGGCTTTATAAAGCCTTTACCTAAATATCATAACAATGATTTTATTATAATACACGATATACATCATCTCTTTTAAGGGGCTTTTAATATCCTTAGTAAATATTACTCATACATGCCATGTCACTTAACATTTTACATAATTTTCTTTTAATAACAGCAAATTAACATTATTTGGTTTGAGTAAAGTCACAAACAAATAGGATCACTTAAACTGCAAAATTATGTAAAATTCATATTCTTCTATTACATTGCTTTATAGAAAATTCCTTAAAATTCCTGAGATTGACATGAACAAAATAAAATTAATCAATATCCAAATTAACTTGAAAATTTAATTATTATTGTAGCAGATAAAGATCAAAATTACACTTTGATTGGCAAATTAACAGATTTAGATAGGTTTTTTTAATGATCCTTTCTTTCTGAAATCAAGTTTCTCTTTTATAAAGAGTAAAATATCAAACACGAAAAATTAAATATGATAGAAAAAAATTTAAAATCTTGTCATATCAGATGTTTACAAACAAATAAATGTTTGAAACAAACAATTACAGATTGTATCATTAAAACATTTTAAGAAGATCATAGGCCTAACTATTTATTTTGATATTTGAAATAATCGAACTGTAGCAAATTTGACCTATTGTTAATACAGTAAATAGAATCAGTTCGGTTCTAACATAACTTTAATGTACCTAGAAAAAATGTTACGTTTTATTTATTTAAATATTCTATCTTTTAGCATAGGAATGTAGTTGGGTACTAATATAGTACGATGCAGATTCACTCTGATTACTTTCTTGTTTTTTTTTTTGTTTGTTTTTTTTAACTCTTAAGAATAATAAGCCTTATCTACAATTTTTTTAGAATAATGTTTATACGACTAATTTTCACCCTGTTGAGAAGAGTAGGATTTCCTGAAATTTTCTACAAAGTAAAATATTATAAAACCATTGAAGATCATATAAAGTATTTTTATATTATTCTGCATGCTAATATGGCTTCCAGTACACATTGTCTTATCTTTCTATGATACACTGTTATAACAGAGAAATTTTCTTATTTTTATCTGGTTGAAATTAAAATGCTAAACTCCAAAGCTAAGTTTATAACTTTCAAAGATATTATTGAACTCTAGTTCAATTAACCCCACAAAAGTTTGTTAGCGTTAACATTATTGGAAATGTGCAATTTACACATATTTAATTATTATAAATATTCATGTAATTTATTGAAGAGTTGTAATTTACCCAATAAAAATAGCTTTAATTATTAAGACTAAATTTAAGATATAATATGTAATAACAGGAAATCGGACTTTATAGAGAGGGAGATCATTCAAATTACATGCAAACATAACATATAAATTAGATAAAAATATAAATGGTATCTTAAGTTTTTATCTCCTTCCAACTATTTAAACGAAAATATTCATGCCTATGTTTATTAGACACGGATCGCTTTCAGTGAAAATGGTAAATTCTTCCACTTGATATTTTAAAGATTTCCGAACTTTTAAATTGTAAACCTCCTATCCTATAATTTAGTAGACTTATATAATACAGTCATATAACTAAGCCATAAAATATTCAATCGATATACAACTTAAATAAATCAAAATAAAATGTCATCTTTTAGTTAAATATTATATGAAATATATATATGATAAGTTGTAAAATTTTTCTTGCGTGTTTTATTCACTTCTTATAAATAAATGTAACTTTGGTTACACTTTTCCTTAGGTCTTATTGTTAAAAAAACTGTAATAAAAGTTTACAACAAGGGGTGATGTACATAATTCCTCTGATTCAATATTCAAGTATTGAAAAAACAATTTTTTTATCTGTACGAATATTTCCTCTCAACTGCTTTTGAGTGTAAAAGCCAGGGAGATATTTTAATTAGTTGTAAGTCTAAGCAAATATACATACATCTTTATGTTGAGTACTACCGTACGTATATGGGTGGGTGGTTGGGTCAGTACCACCGTACGTGTATGGGTGGGTGGGTCAGTACCACTGTACGTATATGGGTAGGTTAGTGGGTCAGTACCACTGTACATCAATACCACCGTACACATATGGGTGAGCGGGTGGGTCAATACCTCCTCCGTACGTGTATGGGTGGGTGGATGGGTCAATACCCGTACGCGTCTTTGTGTGGCTTGTGCTTATTGTGAAAATAAGTCATTAGTATAAATGACTATACCAGTTTTGGTAATAGTATTTAAATATATCAATTTCCACTCTCCTGAAGTATTTTCCATTATTGATGTTGGCATTAAAAATTATTGATTTCTTAGCCAGCAAGTCAAGGGAGCAAGTCAAGTTTGTATCAATATTTACTCTCCGAAGAATAATTAAATGAGTTTTCTTTTATCACGTATAATTTAGCATTATGTTTTTTATGTGACTTCTTGCGTTTTAGTGTCATGGATTAATTAATATGCTTGCTTGTGGCCAAGAACCAGATTATGTGGTCTGTTATACATCAAACTTCCATATAAAGGTATGATAGTAACCTAACCTAACATTTGAAAATATAGATCCCAACCTGTTGGGTACAGATTTGTGTAGTTGGTCAGTTTCTGGTATTAGGTGGTTTCAAAATTCTTAATAAAGGACACCACCACCACATCCTGACAGTTGGTTCCAAATGTGACATGGAATATGGTGTAGGATATGAGTCAGGTAACATCATGGATTAGAGGTTTGGGATAAGTTTCGAGTTAGTTGCTGGAGGATTTTTTATTTCATATAATGTTTATTTATTTTTTAATTTATTTTAAACCTGATGAAAATTGCCAATGGTTTTATTTATTTTTTTATTATTATTATGTTGCTTCAAACTTTACATTTGTTGGTCGTTTTTGTAGTTGGCCAGTTTAATGAACTGACAATTTTAATGCCGGACTGTATGATGTTTTATTTATTTTGTTAAATAATACATAGTAATGTACAAATGAAGGTACTACTACTAGAACTAAAGTATCGTTATTATAAGCATGTTATTCGATTTTAGGTAAGTACAATAGACCTTTTTACACTATAAAAGTTGGTATTCAAGTTCAGAGGAAATTCATATAACTAAAAAAGTTCAATCAAAATCATTTTTCATAGTATTAAACTTAAAGTTTACACTTCTTCATTTTACTTTTCATAACCAAAAACAAGATACAAATATTCATTTGTCATTTTAGTTCATTTAGAGAATTAGATACATTTATTATATGTATATAAATAACTATATAAAAAATGAGATTTCCACACACTCTGTAAGTCTCAATTACACTAATCAGACAGTGAAGTAGTATAAATTGTACTTTTTAACTGCACTTAATTAAATAGGCAATACACTAATTTAATAACACTTTTTGTACATGTACTTCTTTATTATAAACATCCTATAAACTTTCATCACAGCCAACTATACAAGGTTGGCGAGCTTGATGTGTACCGGTATATACTAAAAAAAGTAAGGCATAATATATATGTTAAATTAAGTGTTATTATTATATTAATCAATTCTTTTATGAGGAAAATTTCAATTGTATTTCTATAAATATTGCCATAGGAAGAGTCATATGGATATGTTGTAGAGAAAGTAGATATCAATATTATATGTTGTAATTATAATGCTTTAAAAATAAATCTTGTTTACTCTATATAGTTTATTTGGTAACAAAAGTCACTACTTATTGGTTGAGTGTGTTATCTTTAATTTTAAACTATATTATTATAATTAATTGTTAACTTAAAAATTATGAAATATAAGTGAAATCAAAATATGTATAATTAATCCCCCAAAGTGACTACGATTATTCAGTAGAAGTTTATACATAACATAATTAACTTATGTTATGTAAGTGTATAAACTCACTTAAACTTTATACTTAAAGTGATCTAAATACACTTAAAGTGTATAAACAATATAATCTTCATTGTTAAACTAACGTTTCGGTTGCATGAAAACATTTTGTTTACTATCATCATGTCTCGTAAAGTTCTCAAAAAGCTCTCAATATTCAATAACGCCCTACACAGTTATGGCAGCGTATGAGGCTGAGAGATTTGTAATATATGGCAGCTGCTTTCTACTTATTTTCCTGCTGGGAAACAACTTTGTATAAATTATAGCTCTATGTTTCATCGTATAATATCTGGCACCAAACATTTCTCAAAGCCTCGTAAATGATAAACGCCTTTAAATAAACGAGACGAACAAGGAAATTCTTCTTCAATAAGCCAGATTTATGTCGTGTTCAAAGGGGAAGTGTTGTTTATACAAACCTAACTGAAACTCTCCACAGAGTATCTTAGTTTAAAACAGCACAAATAGGTACACACTTTGGGTGTCGGTAATATTTTTGATATTCGTAAAGTATTAGTTAAGCTTTTATAATTTAAAAAAAATGTTAATGATAATAAGTATCCATTGAAATGAAAATAAGTTTTATTCCCCAAACATTTAAATGTTTAAATCAATAAAAAAATGATAGTTTTCAACATAATAGTACAAAAATACTTTATATACCCATACAATTAATCACTAAACAAATTGTCTGAGGATAAAAAAAAAAAAAATAGTAAAATTCATGTGGTAATTCCTTTTACATGAGAAAAGTCTACATGGACATACTGTCTGTGGGTAGGCTGAGTATTGTATTCAAAACGGACTAAAATTGAATTATTCTATCGAAAATTATTATATAAGGGGAAAATATTTTACACTTATGCCTGTACTAACTAAAATATACATAAATAAGAATCTAAAGTAAAGAGGTATATTATAAAAACGTACAAGTAGATAATAAAATAATAATAATAAAAAATTTAACATGGATAAGTGGTATTATAAATTAATTTAATAATTGACACTTCAATGTCATTGCAACTCAAAGTTGAGGCAATCAATCCAATAAGTGTTATGTCAATTTAGGATTGGTGAGAGAAACAAGTCCATTTAGAATGCCCTGAGAATACTCCTCAACTTTCAGTTTCAACACAAAATGCATAGTATTAATACATAGTTTAGATCAATCAATAAGCTCGGAACGTAGAACCTTTTGTCGTGTCCTTTTCAATTTTGGAATTTCTTTAAAGTTACAGAGATAGCATATTTATCGTAAAATATAAATACTTTGTTATCTTTTAATAATTGCACTAAAAGGTTAGTACTGACTTAAATTGACCAAACGAATTGGTAACGAGAGAAATATACTAATTAAGTTAAACACATTTTAATACTAGAATCGTTCCTGTTGCATTGTATCATCTGCTTAAAACATCATATTCAGAAGTTTTTTCATCACATTAAAATGCACAGATTCAAAAATAGTTAATTTTTTCGTCCTAAAAATAAATTACTTTGTATGTTTGAGTTGTGCACTTGAATATTACGAGTACTAATTTTATTTTCTAATTTTTAAATAAATGTTAAACATTATTATTGTTCTCTTTTTCTCAACATGTAGGAGTATTGAACATTGAAAACTTTCAGTTTCCTCATAAGTATTGCACAAAATTTAAAAGTTTATATTTAATTACAACTTTAGGTGACATTGATATTGAAATGTAAGTGTTATGTACTTGTGAAAAAATTCAATAAGATTAATAATACATTTGTACTGATTATTAAATGAATAACTAATTATTATTATAACATTAAATACATATTCTATTAATAAATAGTTCCTTAAATTAATCAATTATTAATATTAGGATATTAAAATTTTGGAAAAGATATTTTGTAACGAAACCATAAAATCGTTACTATTTACCATCTTGATAGAAATTAAATAATTGTTCTAACATCAACGTACATTGTTAAACATAAATAATGGACTATTTCTTATTTATGTTGTAATTTAGCTTATTTATTTACATTAAATATATAATACCCAGATTAATTTTAAATTAAGTACTCCCAAACTTGTACTAAAGATCATTCCAACCATGTGCAAATTATAAAACTATTGCAAATCCTTGCAGATAGTTTAACTAAACATTGTAAAAATGTGGTAAATTTTATATTAGTTCAGATTGTTTTAAACACAATTTAACACATAAAATAGGTTTATAAATAGACATAACATATGTTTATAAATAGGTTTCACTCACAAATCTCACTGTAATCACAGTCCATCTAGCGTCGTTAACATTGTTATTCCATGAGCAAACAGAATCTTATTACGTTAGAAGCACCTTAATTACTAATTATAGTTGTTGCCTTTACAGACATCAGTCATTATTGTTAATGAAGTTTCTCTGTTTTATTAGTGTTAATTACTGTCTTGGTGATGAATAATATAATAATATATCTTGTAATCTTTCAAAGACAAGTGACAAAAGATAGTTTATCTTCACATAATATTAAAAATGTTCATACAATAAACGTTTGACAATATATTTAGTTTTAAGGAATCGTATATTTGTATGGAACTCATTGTATTATTATATAGCATTTAAGTTTATGACATGTGCTCTTAAAAATATATACAGTATATTATTTACATTTTTATAAATATGAAACCAAATGTAATATGCAGAAAATACAAATATTTTTGATATTTATACGAGTAATAAACATATTATGAAGCATTAATTTTACATACACAAACTAGTTTTGACAATAAAAAAAAAAAAAAGTTTTTGATGTGAATAAATAAATCAAACTACAATATTGAAATAAAGAGTATTTAACGAGTATATAAATATAAAAAAAAATATTCTAGAGTATTTTTGGAATAGCATTAATGAGAATTTTTAGTTAGATATTCTAAATTGCATTGTAATATTATTCATTAGACTTATAAACTAAAAGATTTATTATTAAGAATCTGTCCTACTTCTGCTAACGGCATGATGTCTTAAATTATTAGTGTGACTTAATGTAAGCAAAATTACCTTTGTCATACTATCAATGAGGTTAGATAATTCAACTATATATCTTAAATTGTTTAGGACTTTGCACTCTTTCCCGCGATTCATCAACCTGTTTAAGTGTCAAGTTTCCAAAACAATCCAAAGAATAAAACATATAATAATTGATAAGTATGGGTCAAATATCTAGGTGTGAGTTGAGTCAACCAGTCAGGAATAAGTTGTTTTAAAACCCTTAAAAAACTTTACCGAGCTTAAAAAAAGTCTATGTAGTGAATTCCGCTTGCAATGAAAACACATTTGACTGTTATATTCCAAACCAGAAACATGGGCAAAATAATAAAACTTTTAAGTAGAATGTAGGTTCTGAAAATCTTAAACCAATAGTACGCACTAAACCAGTGTGGCCAAGAAGAATTCTTTAAAATAATTTAAATTCACTGAAATTCCGATTTACTGCCCCAAAAACTTCAAAGAAAAAATAACTTTCTGGATGTAATCGACAAAATTGTTTTTATTTTTATGTTTGTTTCCATGAAATACTAAAAACCTGTGAGGAAACCCTTTTCAGATTATAAGACATACATTTAAAAGTACTGGTGCATCGTACTGTATTGAAAAAGTACTGGAAATTGTAACAGAAAATATAATTATGTATAGCAATCAAATAGAAGACACGCTTTTAAATAAAGTTTTTGTACAAAATATCCAGGGATACTAACTTTTATAGTTTTATAATATTTAATCATACATTTAATATATTCATATTTTCTACACTAAACAAAATATATATACTAAAAAAAATTAAAAAAAATAAATAAAAAAACTTGGCCAGTTTATTTGATATTAGGAAAGGGAAAAATTAAACAGTTCACCATTGGTATGAATTTAAACTAATCAAGCTTAATGAACCACGAGTTCTTACTCTCTCAATGCATTTTACAGCAGCGAACTCTTTCAATAATTTCTCAAGGGATCGTAGTTCACTTTCATTTCGTTAAATTTCAGAAGGAAAATAAATATTTAAAGTTGTGTTGAAAGGAACATTTTATTTGTAGACCAATGTTTTTTTCCATCTACATGAATAAATTACTATGGCCATTAATTGTGTACGATTTAGTGACTATATATTTACTGTAAAAAACGTTAATTTGGCCTAAAATTATTAAAGTTTTTAGAAAACTTTTTAATATTTGGAAATTTCATGATATCCACTATCAATTTAATTAATTTTTAGCAATTACTGTTGAGCAAGTTAGTAAGTTTTTTAGTAATTTTGTTTTACAATAGATTCATGAAAATGTTGTAAGTAAATATTCATATATGGTGTCACTGTTTAGAGTGAAGGTAGAACAATATTTATTATTATGAAGTATATTAACAAGGACTTGACGTCACTATTCAACCGAATTGATCATTACTATAGTGGCGTAATGATCTTTATAACACATATACTGGTAAGAACTGGAATACACCTACAGTCGATAAAGATATGTTCTTGATAAAATAACCTATCGACTTAAATAATCTATCGTTTTATTCGTCTGCTTCTTATCTCACCCAGAACGGTCCAAATAAAACATGACAATATTATTCATAGTATATATTTTAAAAAAATTAAAACAATATATATTCCTTTATAACCTGATTCGTAAAAATTTTAGTGTGATACAATTGTAAAAGCACTATCAAAGTAACGAAAGACATTTTCTGCTCGAGTGCTCTACCCAGACACTAACGAGGTTTTCGCCCTTTCATGAGACCTTAGTAGATACATTTGATTTTGAGCATTGTTGGCTTCGACCGTAAATCAACATTTTTTTTCTTCCGTATAGTTGGTCAAATGTAATTGTTTAGGAAATAAAATTACTATAACTAAAGCATGGACTGATTTGTTTAGTAAAAAAGTGCTGTTTTTTAACGTTACTAGTACGGTTGGTTGGTCAAGTTTTGAAAATAATCTATAAATAGTATTCCGGTATTACAGACAGAGTAGATATACCAAGTACATAGAGATGTCTTTGACTTACCCTTCACTTAAAGCAGTTATGTAATGGTAAGCCTTATTGGACCTTCAATACTTGATTATATATACTTTCCTAACAGTTGCACTATATACCAAAGACGTTTTGCTAAGAAACATAAAACGTTACGTTTTCATTATTTTTAAACATTAAAAAACTGTTTTAATATTTCTTTACAGTTGTTTTTTTCTTTACAAAATGCAAAGATGTTTTTATTTCATGTCTGGTTAAAAAAATTCTAATTGATCTAATGTCGTTGAATTTTTACTCTACACTTTTATTTATAATCACAGCATTTACAACTTACCTACTCATGGTATATCTAATTCTCTATTCTAATACAAAAAGTGCATTGTATGACGTATTTATTTAGATAAAATAGCTTTTAATAAACCCACAATATACGTTAAACATTCAGTAATTTAACGACTACATAAATATTTGAAAAATATATACACAAAAATAAATAAAATGTATTTATTTTAACCAGTTTTTATATAAAAATCTACTAATTTTTACTATTATATAGATTCAAGGTTCTTTAGATATTATAATTTGTAATATTATCACAAATTTTTAATTTTGCTGCATATTTTTACGGAAAAGTAAAGAATCGTCTAAATTAATATATTTCAGTTTAATATATTATATTGATTTAAAATTATAATTTGAAAAACACATATTATAAGCAGTAAAAAAAAAAATAAATAAATAAAAACAGTAGCTGTAGTAAATTCAATACAAAAAAATAAGATTAACCTAGAATGCGGTTGTTCAAATTGAATAACAATGTTACAGTAATACAATCTGGATCAAAACTAATTGTATTTCCGTCGTGTATTTCATATATCAGTGTCAAATTAAGTTCAGCAGTAGTTCCGACTCGTTTAGGTTCAGATACTCTAATAAATAAATTAAATTTGATTTGTATATTTAAAGAATATTCAACATTTTACAACCCAACACGTCAAAATGCCTAGTCATGAAAGGGAAAATTTACATTTTATACTATAATTACTAACAGAGAATAAAATAAACCACCTCTGAAGAACCACATACAAAGAAATAGATATTTAATTCTCTTTTAATTCTGTGGAAGAACTAAAAAATTATTATGTAACTTATATTATGTGGTGGTTAAAATTTATTTGGTTTACTCCACATAAATATTTGAGAGTTATAATGAACTAAATTGAGAGGTTAATACATAGCTAACCTTAAGCTTGGATTTTTTTTATAATGTAAAGGTATAAAGTGACAGGTTTTAATTTAAACACCTCATAGTTGAAAATATCCAACATAGATACTGGGGTTTGATATGTATGTACACAAGTTTGTAAATGCTGTAAATTGATATTGCTTTCCCCCTTAGTATAACACTGGGGTCCATTGGACCCCACTAAATTTTTAATGCATATCTTTTCGATTAAAATGTTTTATATTCATACTTATCACCATGTAAATTTAGTTGAATATTTTATTAACATTTTGTAATGTTTCATTGATTTTTAAATAAAACATAAGACGTTATAGTGGTGTCCTGTGGACCCCAGAGTTATAATTACGTGTGCCATATGTCTCACTATTTCTATGGGTATCCATAATAGATAAATGACTGTGAAGCAAAGCTTTATTGCATATTTATGTATTATTGTACCATGTTGTGATTTGTGAAAACGCTCTTTTGTGATTATGCAAGCAAGATCTTAAAGGAAAATTATTGTTGTTGTTAACTTTTTCTTCAAGTTTTAAAACAACATTTCCCATTTGTTAGGTATAGTAAGAACATGTTTGTATATTTCCAAATAATTTTCAACATAATAATCTTATATTACATTTATTTTAGATTTTAAAAAACACACGCACACACACAAAAGTATATATATATATATATATATATATATATATATATATATATATATATTGCTATTTACATTTTATTTAATCACATGTTTTGGTGATTGCTCGGAAGTATACTTTTATTTTTAAAAAACTTTATTTTTTCACTATTCTATGCATTGAGCTGTGGCACATTAAAGTATGTGGAGAAAATAGAGGAGAAGAACATAAACAATAAACACATAATTTTTAATAAAAAACCCAAAAACTATATATATTTTTAAAATGACTGGACCCCAACATTATAATTTAAGGTACTAAAAGTAGGTGTTATACTTTAAGATTAAGTCATTCTAATGGTGAAGTGACCCAAACCATTTACTCGGGAACAAATTATTGTTAATTTTTATTTATTCATTGTTAAGACCCCGATCGTCAACATACGTGCGAATATGATGGGCGGATATGTGTGATGAGTGTAGATAAACGAGTGTAGTCATTTTTACCAACTAAGATCGACTGTTTCTTAGAGTCAGGGCAATTAAGGGACCTAAATCTTTACGTGGAATCCGAACAACGTAATGTTGGTATTATAGCTTTATATATTTTGTAAAGCTATTAACACGTTACAAAAAATGACTGGTAAAAAATGTATGGTAAATGAAAATAAATCCAAGAAAATACATTTCCATTTCTACAATTAACTGACAAAATCTTCAGACAAATATTCATTAATTTATTAATTTTTATCTCTATTTTACTCTTGAAGATTATGTAATATATTTTTGTATTTTTATGTACTTATTTAAAATATACCTTTAATCTAAAAGAAAACTAAATAACCTATATGACACTTAAAAAATATGACAATAATATCATGTAGTGCTATTTTACACAGTAAAAAGGTAACGAAAATTATCCGTAAACCCATTGAACTGAAAAATAACCTTCAAGTCGGGCCTTCCTAACTCTATCTCAGTATTAGTCTGACCACGTCCTTTGAGTTGGAAAAGGGCCCTTACTTTTATGGTAGCATCCAGCCTTTCTGAAGGGTTATATTGTTAAGCTACTAATGTATGGGACGTTAGCGTTTTAAGTCATTGAATAAGTTGAGTTAACTATCATGTTGTATGTTTAATCAGTTTTATATCAATATCAATAAATCACATTTATTTGAAAGACAATTTATGGAATTTCAATATTTTTAGGATTTGTGTAACGTAAAAAACATTCAATTGGAGTATATTCAAAAGAACATAATAGTACTCGAACAACGTTTTAGAAAGAATGTAAATCTATTTAATATATCCACAGAAAATATACAATAAATATAAAATTTTTCTCTTGAAAAAAAATATTTTAATTTTATTTTATATATATGTTACCTTAATCCAAACCATTTACTCAGCACAGATGTTCCTCTCGTCTAAAATATTAAATGGTGAACACCTTTTTTCATTATGTTCTTCATATACTTCCAATAAATAGATTAATGAAAATTCATAAAGGTTCATGAAAGAGTAACTCATGTAATTGAATCGAAATTGGATATAATGAGGACAGGTGAAGTTAGGGCTGAAAAGCCTTCCCTTACACTTAATCTGAAGACCAATGGGTTAACATGACTTTATGATTGTTAGTAGTCATATTGGGAATCGAACCCAAAACAACTGCGTGGCGAGCCACCGCCTTAGTTCCTTAGCTGCATATAGCGGTTACTACTATAATTAATCGACATACATATCCTACATGTTACACATTTGTTTAGTTATGGTGGTTTTATTATTTTTTAATAGCTATATTTGATGAATCAAGGTACAGATCTATTGAGTTCAACGTAACTCCTGAATGTAGTCCACATCCGCAGAGAATTGCTGACAAAGTTACTCCCAATATTGATTCAGATCCTGATTTCCCAACTGATTTTCCATTACTCAAATAATACTCACAATAACGAAGTTCCAAATCTCAATAATTAAGTGTTTCCATTATCTGCCTGTTGTTTTGTTAGTTGTTTTTAAATAGTTATTCTTTTAACTATATTGGTTGTCATAAACTTTTCATTAAAATTTTACCTTTAATAATATCAAATAATCTAAGAAATAAATAGCTCCTCTTTATGTAGTAGTATTGCAAATGTAATGTAACCGAAATACGTCAGTAAAAAATTCAGAGTTATTTTCGTCACAGTACTTAGTTTTAATAAAAGACACTCAAGGGGGATGAGTAGGTGAGGAGGGGTATTAGTTACAATTTAAATCAACCTCTGCTCCATAGTTAAAATGACAGTTCATAAACGCATTGTAAATATAACCGCACTCCTCTGTCATTCGAAGACTACGTAACATTTTTAATATGTAACAACAAGTTGAATAATTATTTGTTTTTATTGCGTAATAAACTTAACTACCATTTCATAGGCTTGTCTTAAGGTTTGCATGTAGCTTTAATTTTAAGATAAAAACATTCTTAAACAGTATTAAATTATAATATTCACAATAGTAAGGCGTACGTGTTAGAAATAAAGTATTCTAGATTTTTTTCTAAAAACGTCATAGAAGCTCTGCATTTAAATATTGAGAATAACAATGAATGATGCATTTTTTAGTTTTTAATACGTTAATTAAAAACGTTATTTCATAAATGAAAACAAAAATGTAAATTACATAGTCAAGTATATAATGTGAACATACTAAATAATATGTTTTATTTTCTCTCATTCATGTTACAAAATTGAAAATTTATCTGAAGTTCAATTTATAACAAATAAATATTTTGTTTTCTATAAATATTCAATTCTTTTAAAGTGTTCTCAAATATTATTGACTTATTTAACAAAAAAATTAAAAAAAATTGCTGCATTTCATTGAAAAATTAATGATGAGAGGAAGCAGGGTGTTATATTTAAACAAAATGGGGGGGGGGGACTACTTTACGCTAGACAACGAAATTTATGAAAAAGTTGGGATAAAATGTTTCTCAACTTATATGTTTTAGTGTGTAAACTAACATTTTATATTAATTTTTAATAAGGCAGTAGTAATGTAAGGAAGATGTATAAAGTTTTCTGTCCAACCTATACTCACACATGCCTTTTCAGACAATGTCCTGCCGCTGAGGTTCTCCCGCCAAGCAACTAACTCTTGAGTGTAGGTCTTTAGCCTATAGATTTTGGTGGTTTTGATAGTCATAGAAATTATAAATTATATTTTTAATATTAACTATATGCAGTATGTACTAGTACAATACGATAAATGTTTCGGTTAGATAATATTTTCTCATAATATAAGTAGATAGGCCTAGCAATGTAAAGTACAATAATCTTTTTTTTAAAAGTATTACATAATATATTTCATGCTTCAAATAGTTTTTAGTTAATTCCTATCAACTTACTAGACACTTAAATAATGTGTGAAACTTTCATCCTTTAAGAAGTCTGAAGTTTCAATCTCTAAAGTCCAGTCAAGTCTTTTGGAACTTTCTTGTCAGCTTGTGGAGGTGGCTTCTCACTGTTCCAAATGTAACTTGAGGAATATTCACTGCTTATGGGCATTGAAATATCTGCTTGTTTTTTAAAGTATATTACATACACTCAAAAACTTAATGTTTTAAACATCAACAATCAACTAGTACTACAGTACTTACAGTGATATATGATGTACAGTACTATCACGGTTCTATCTTGTGTAATTTGGTCTTACATGTATCCTTTTATCATAAATCCATCCTTACTCACAACATTTAGAGGTCAACGTACGCCTTGGTTTATAACTAGATTTATTGTAGTATCCTGAGGAAGAATAAACTCCACTAGATGTTATTTCTTTGTTAAATCAATTTCGTTCTGGTCAGTTGGTTTCTTTTTGATCGGGCGGACAGAGACATTTTTTAAAAGTAATAATAGATCTTTTAAAACAAGCCTTCTTAAAAAATTTTAATAATACGATTAGAAACCATATGGTCTTATGATAAAGATAGGATCAGTTTTTAACTTATTAATTTCCACTCATATTAATAACAACTCTTTTTTAAGGCGCCCTATCATCGTATGTGAGAAATAAATTAATTTTGAGCGACAAGCTTAATGTGAGTGAAATCATATAATGAACTTAGATTGGCGAGTATGCAGCTTATTAATTTCTCAAGAAAATTATCCTAATAAATCCGTCTGTAATGCAGAGGTTGAGAGAAATAAAGAGTCAGTGAATAAGTTGTAGTAATATAAGAGCGACTCCGATTTGCTGACGTACAATCATGATCTAACATGACATATTTATCAAAAGTAAATTGATAACATTTTTTAATAGAGAGAACAAAACATTAACTCGTTAAAAATAAAGAATTCCGTTTAAAATGAAGTTAGCTATCTCATTATGTAATGGTCATAAATAAGGTTCAATGTACATTTTTAATTAAATTATCTCTTAAAAACATTGCTTTTATTCGATTGAGGTTTTACATGAAGAGATTAGCTTGCGTTACGATACAATTTTGTTTATAACTTTGTTTGTAGCTTTACAATCTAATTACAAAATAACATTGAACCCAATAAAAGTATCTCTTTGTTAATCGTAACATTTGCTTAATTATTTTAACAATATTTAAGTATTACATTTAGTGTTTTATCCCTTTAATTAAAAGATTAAATTAAATTCAAATGGTTTGATCACAAATGTAGTCAATAATTTATGAAGGAAAGGGTAATCTTGATTAGTAATATTTATAGAAAATATAATTACTGAGTTGTTCAGCAATATTGACATCGTTTTAATCTTGTACAAAATTAGACATTATTATGTTTTGTTATTATTTAAGTTAATTACCAGTGCTTTTAATTATATTTTTATTTAAAGAGTGGTTTTCTTTGATTTGCTATGAAAGGTTAGATATAATATATAATATTATTAAAAGTATGCAATTAATTGGAAAACTATAAAAAAACTTTCATAGTTATCCAGTTGTACAAATCAAGACACAGTTTAGTGATATAGTTCATATGAAGATGGAAGATCTATAATACGCTATATTTTATAGCAATATGTCGCATTTAAATGAATTCTAATACTGAAGTATTCGTGTGTCCTATATCGTAACCGATATATAATTTAGTTTTCGAAGTCTTAAGTTATTAATTTAGGTCCAACTGTATCTAAAAATGGGAATATATTTTTTTATGTGGTGGAACAAATTTGATACAAAAACAATAGTTAACTAACAACATAAATGTGATTATAATTTATTTTTATAATTAGGCCTTTTAAGAACTGTGTTCCAATGGCATCATCCCTTGTTTATGTTTTATAACTTTCATGTGTTAGGAAATACCATATCCGATTAGATCCAAAAATATATTCTATTTGGCATCTACATTTGAAGGTGTTATTAAAATTAAGCCACAAAACAAAAAAACCTTACTGGACAAATATACTGGAACCGTTATTATTTAATTTTAGTATATAAGTTTATCGTTTTAAAGTGTACTGTCGTAGTGTGTGATTACAGAATGGACGTTGCATTGTTGAGATCATCAGTCAAATTGACTGACATAGTTTCAAGGTTAAGGCACACCATAGGTGAGGCATGCCACCCACTGCCGGAGGAAAAGACACGGCACACCAAGACAAAATGATTTCAGATGTTTTGGCGAAACAGAAAAATACAAGTCGTGTCTGTCCAGCTGCTTAAAGTTGCTGGAAGGTGTTTGGCGATGGTCCCAAATGTTTCCTCGTCAGACAGAACGCTAAGGAACAAAAATAACGGTGCATGTGCCCTTCTCTAAAAATTATATGTAAGAGTATTAATAAATATTATATTTTCATGTAGTACTATTTTAAAACATTTTATATTATTAAACGGTCAACTAATTAGATTTCTTTATCAGTTTGTATTACAAAGGCCTTTTTAATTTATTTATTGTCAACTAGATTAGTCTACTATTATTAATCAATTTGAAATTGTTAAAACGTAACGTACACGGTAATTAATAATAAATTACTATATTTATTTGACGTTAAAAGCAATTAAAACCTTTATATCACAACGTAATTATTTTCTAAAATAACTATTCAGCCCAACTTTCTAATGTTAATTAATTGTAGTACAAGTAAACAGGTTGAGTAAATGAAAATGATTATGAGCGTTCTTTTCGGGACAACTTTCTTATTTTCTGTTCAGTATACTTGATGGAATATATTTGGTTTTAGAAAAGAATACATAAAAAAAAGTAAACAGAAAAAGTGTTCTGTTTACATTTTAATTTGATGATGTCTTAATCGGCGAAAGCGCCTTTTTAAATTACAATTTGTATAATATATCAAAGAGAATATTAAACAAACTTTCTTAATTAAGTAAACTTTTTTTAATTACTATTTGTTAACTTGAATCATAACATTCTATGTAACTTTATTCTACATTAATAAACTGTAGAACCTTCTTGATTGATTTAAATTAAATAATAATACCAATAAGTATTTTTTTTTCACTAATGGCCTCTGTTTGTTCCACCTTATAATATTTATAAGACGTTCTCTATTAATTAAAGCAATTTATATTTTTCTTTAAGTAAGTTTCTGTCCTAATTAAACATAAAAAAATATATATATCGTTTATAAATCAAACATTGTTAAAGTATGTATAAGGACATTTTATATTTTAAATATTGTCAATAGATGTTTTTAATATACTTAACTAGTTGTATCCTCTATAGTATTACCATTACATAAATGTATCCCTTTTCGTATATTTGTTGAAAAAGTATTTTACTACGTTATTTTTATTAGGTTTTGATGATATTTTCTTTATTATATATCAAGCACTGTGGTAGTAAAATACGACATATTGTATTTTAACAATTAAAATTTAATTAAATCTAAGTTAAACATAACTAAACTACAAACCACTTGATTGTTTTTATAAACTAATTGAAAATACAAACTAATTGGAAAGTCTAATATGATTAACCACATGACTTCACGAACGATTCAATCAAAATCGTCAGGCTATGTCAGTTGGCTGATCTCGTTTGATTTTAATCATATAATGTTAGCTCAATACTCTTTATTATACGTATGGTAACTATTATGGTTTTGTCCACAAACTAACAAAACGTGAGAGAAAAACAATAATCACAGCTACAGTTTATTGATTTGTTTAAATAAATTTATATTAACTAAAAGAAAAAAGAGTTATAAAGTTATGTTTTTATAAAATGCTATTCTATTGTATATTTCTGTGCTTCTCATTGTTCCCGGGAAATACTGAATTTTGTAAATACATCTAAATAAATCTTAGATCTATTATATGACTACAACACTTTTTGGTCTGGGGACTTATAATTATACTTGCTATGAAATACCATTTTATATCATTGTTGAGAACATACGCCTCAGTTAGTAACCAGACTATAAAGGTTGTCCACACTTACGTTGATTGTCTCTTCAACAAACACGAAAACATTTCTTCTAATTATTGGAATTTGCTGAATGGATTGAATATTTCTCTATAACTTTTAAATAAACTATTTTTAATGCAAAAACTTAATAAAAACAAATATATAAATACGAATGAGAGGTCGTTAAATGGTAGGCCTATAACTTTATTAAAAGATTTAATAATTCATATTACATTACTAGCCACAGTTGTATATTTCAATAAAATATTAAATGTTTGATCAAAGCAGGTTGATAGCTTCGTGGCTACTGTATGATTGATTAAACCAGCAACATTAAAAATTGGTTTTAGAAGGAAATGTTATTTGCACAATTGATCAATTCTAGCTCTAAATTGGTTTTAATTTGAATAAATAATAATTGTTTGTAATGTTTGCAAACTATAGTTACTTTTAAAATGTCCTAATAGACTGTGATAGAATGTGAAACAAGAAAATATGTATGTTGCATTCTGAGTTTTAAAATATGGTGCCATATTTATACTAAAATAATATATAAAAAAATATAAAATTAATCTATTAAATACAATTTAAAATATATTCAAAAGATTTTACAGTATGCTAAAAATGTTCGTAAACAGCCTATATTATTTTTGTACCTATTCATATCATATTTCCCCCTTCATGCAAAGCTGAGTGTTGGAAGCAGCAAATTTAATAACAAAATAACCAACACTTTGTGTTTTGGCACGAAGAAAAACTGTGGTCGCTTTCTTATGGTAGTAGCAAACATCTCAGTGGTTGTATACAGATTTCAACTAATGTACATGTGTAGTATACATCGTTGTATACATCTGTAGTAATAATTACTACGTTCATCCTTGAGGATTTGGGGGAGTATGGGAGCTGACAAGGTGTTGGATTTATAATCCACAGTAATAATTGCAACTGTAATAACGACAATAAACTGATAATAGTAAATACTTTAAAGTTTAATCATTACAAAGGCGAATTTGACATTTTAAATAATTTATGTTTTATTTAGTTGAAATCATACTCTCCATTTTCCTTCTTATTAATACACTGATTTGTATTATGTATGGTTTATTACGTAAAAATACTTAATTTAATTTTCTCAGATTACCGGGTACACTTTGGGTTGCCTGTATAAGATAAAATCGGGTTTATTTATGTTAGAAACACAATTAATATTAAATTCCCAAAAATTAACTTTCAAAATAAGAAAAAAAACATAAAATAAAAAGTAGTAACAATGTTTGATATATTTAATAATTATTATTTATGTTTTGCAATAAAATTTTAAATATATATCTAGATCATTAGTATAAATTTTTTAATAAACGTGTTTCAAAGTATTCTGATATAATTTCATTTCTATTAGAGCTCAATGAGCACAGAATAAAAACCACTATAACAGCTTCGAAGCAAAAACTTTTTAAAAAGTTTGTAAATCAACTATCACGTATTACTCAAGTCATATGTAATTAATATTATCTATTTATTAGTGTATGACTTGGCTTTTTGTTTGACCGTTGTAGACTGGGGTTTTCGTAGGGCACCACTGTAATCAACATGACATCCTCAGATAATCCCAATAGAAGTTCAACCCCTTGAAATCCCGTTTAATGAGTCTTCGGGGAGACATTTACTGGATGTTTAAGGCTTAACAGGATCCCAGTAGCTACTCATACTTAGGTAATTAATTTGCATAAACTGTAATGAAAAGATACTAAAAAGGAAACAACTGTCAGAAATTCACGATATTTATTTCAAAGTTACCTAAGTAATTCCCCTTCAAATGGGACAGTTAAATAAATTGATATGACAGATGTCAGAATGATTAAATGTATGTGGGAAAGGGTCAAAACTATTATAAGAAAAATAATATTCTTAAGAGCACAACCCTAGATTTCTTAAGTAATGACAAACACCATAAACAAAATCTTGTAATTATTTTTCATTAAATATAAAAACTGTTTTATCCCTTAATTATGGGAAAAATTATTAAAATATAAATAGAGACTAACCTAAAGTTTTAATTTAACAATATAACTGCCATATTAACATAATTGTAATGATACAACCGAATTTCAATAGTTTATGTCAGTACAAGACCTTATTCACCAGAACTATCATTGTGTATAGCTATGATACAAGGTTTCGTGTGAAAACTCTCTTTTTCTTAAGAAAAGTAAACAAATGAAGCGTGATAATTAGCAGAGATAACAAGCTTAGTTAAGGCTGTTATCTGATTCTAAACATGTAAATATGCAAAATCTTTTACATTTTATAGAGACAAAGTTAACGAAAAAAACTCTCATCATTTTCTTGTATTTTTAATATGGATTTTCTCAAATAAACTACTTTAAATTTCATATACAAAAGTATTGATGTCTTAGAATTGTTATATGGTAGACAGTAGGTAAACTTAATGGTACAACAACTTATTTAGATTTTTTTATGCAATAACCAGTAAAAGTCAAACGTTCATTCACTTTATTAATGTAATGAAAATATTACACTATTTTGTTCTTAACACTATATTATGTTATATCCAGTGACTCTACAGGGTGGAAAAAACATGGAAACGCTTTCACAACAACGTTATTTTTTCGTTGATGATTTAATACTTTTAATTCTTTTTTAATTTGCGTTCCATAAAGTATAACTTTTAATCAGAATAGTTTATTTAAAACCGTTAAATCTCGGAGGAATAATATTGTTAAAATTTGTTACTCTTAAATTCAAAATTGCCGCTACTCTAGAAAGGTAAACCCATCGAAGTTCGGTTTGCGGCAATTTTTTATCTTGAATAGACCTTTCATTAATTGGTTTTAAATTCGACCTAGGCTTACGTTGAATATTTTTGTTCAACTCCTCGTGGGCCGTCCCTCTGAAAAGATTAAACGTCGCTAATGGCGTCAAAAAGTATGTTATTTGTAACCATGACCATGTACAAAAGTTCATTTTTACACGTGAAGTCATACAACAGTTTTCAAAGTGTTTCAATTTTTTTTCAATCCTGTATATTTCGTTTTCATGTCAGTACACAGACAAGTTAAGGGATACAACTGTCCTAGAGATTAGATACCAAGTAATCGAGGAGACCTATGCGTTATGTCATAAATAGGCTGAAGGTTCTGAATGTAATCTCGTAATACGTCTACAATAAGACGGAATGTAATAAACTAATCACCTTACATTCATGAGCTGACTTCTATCCCCTACGTTATTTTATTAGTGTTATTCACTTTTTATCATTGATACACAGATTGTCAAGACATTGGCAATTATGAGGGGCGAAAGAGTGTTACGAGTGTAGTTAATTTAAATAGCTAATGTCATTATTTCTTTAAAAGAGTTGTTTATTAATAACCCTATATCCAAGTGACGTAAGATTTATGTAGAATCCGAACCACGTAGTCTTTGTCTTATTTTCAGCTGTGTCAGGCCATTTACTCAAGTTGTTTTCCCCAAAAAACACACAGACCCTGAATGGCGCCAAATATTGACAGTCCAGATTTTCTACTAGTGTCCACGTCAATGGTAATCATTGAGTGAACGTCGTGTCAGTATTAGGAGGACTGAGTACAGAACCTATAGTATATAGTATCCACGATACTTTCTCCCCAAGTTTATAGCTGGGGTGGGGCGCTGGACCACTAGTGCAGACAAAGTAAATGTTTCACCAATGTCAGACGAATTCCCATAGTTTCCCATTTATAAAGTCATGAATATATTCATTTATTCAAGACAATTTTGAAAAATCTGTGTAATTGCTTCTTGAATGAAAAAAAAAGTAAACAGACTTTTGACTTAATCCGTAAATATTCCCTTGTTACTAGGGATAAGAAATGGTGTAGTGTTAACATTGTGAAGATTTTATATATTATTCATACCTCACTTCGGAAGATGAGTTTAAGGTGAGAACATTATGAGTACATGAACACTATTCATATAAAATGTGTTAAACACATTACCTTGTTATTGACTAACAGTTATTTACTAACAGATTATTTGACCTTGAGCATCGTAGGAATCAATGGCCACCGATTATCTCGATGTTTTCATCTTACATTTGAGTAGTTAACTTAGATAGTGAGGCCATTTAACTCAATCTTCCATTAATTTTAAATATAAATCATATTTTTGCTAAAAATGTATTCCTTACAATATTAGATAAATGATATATTATACGTTTTATTTATATTTTACCGTGGTAAAGACAGTCAAAAAGTATACCACCAAATCAGTGTGAAGCGTTTATATAAAAATATAAGGTTTTAAATAGTTCTCAATGACTATATTTAATCTGGAACATTTATTCTACTTTGCGAAATCGTTTTGTGTGTATGTGTTCTCATTCAAAGCTGAGGTTCAAATAATACGACAGTAATTATTATTAATAATCACAATTTTTATTTATTTATAATATTTATCGTTACATTGGACACCAGTATGTCATCCATTAAAGTAACAGTATTCATGAAAATTGTGTAAATAATGTAATGTATTGCGTATATTGACTGTTTTCATTACATTCATAGTTATAATTGTAATCCCATAACTAGCTAAAATTATTAAAATAATTTTATCACTAATTGCATATATTTACAATCATTGGTTATGTTAAATTTTAAATCAATAATAGGAAATTATCTTGTTTACTCACAATATAGTTTAAATCCAATTCAATGTTCTAATTAATTCTTTTATCTCATATTTCCTAAACTCTCTTAATATTCTTTATAGTTAAAATTACCTAAAGTTTATATTTCTTACCCTGTTTTTTGAAGTACAAGGCTTTTGCTTGTATTTTTAATTTTATTTTCCTATAAACATATAGCTGTTAAATAGTTTGGTCTATTTTTTTTAATTTAAATCATTACAGCAAAAGCTCTCAGATCTAATAAAATGTTTATTTAATACTGTCAAACGATGCGTAAATTAGTTTTATTTTGCAATAAAAAACCTTACGTAGAACGTTATACGACAAATTATATAATAACATTTGTGTCTTATAACGTTTTTATTCAAACAGTAAATGTTTAGGCATATGAGTTTTTAAACATTCTTAGGCAATTAAAGAAAAAAACTTAAGAACAACTAACAAAATATTTAAAAAGCTACTATTTATTAACATAGTTTACTGATTTTTTTCCAATTATATAAATTATTTGTACAGTGTAACAATACTTAATGTTTTTATAAAAAATGCTAAATAGTATAAAGTTGATTAATTAAGAGAAAAACGAAGAAACAATTTTTTAAACTTGAAATCAAACTAAAATCAGAAAATCCGTAGCATTTTAAATATTACTTAAGTACATAACTACCCTTGCATTATACAAAGTAATGGATACCAATTACAACTTTTTGCTCTTAAATATATTTCTGAATTAGTTTTTCAACCATCTAAAATATCATAAAAGTGTACAAGTTTCTAAAGACAATATCTGTGAGTTTGGACAGTCAATTTCTCACTCTTTGGCTGTTTAAATAATTAAAATCAATATTTTTCGTTATTCTTATTATTTACTTTGGAAAACAAACTGGTCTATAGTCATTATTATATATTTTTTCATTAACGTTTTACATAAAATTTAATCTACCTATTTATATAACAATTATGAATGCAATCACAGAAATCTTACTGCCTGAAGAATTTTATTTTAGTTTAATTTAAAGTTTTTTTTAACTATGTTAGATTCTAACTTGAGCTCTTAAATGTATCATTTGTAAACAAAACACTAAATTATCAAATATAGTTCACATATGAAATTTTATTCGTAACTCCTGTCATCAAAACATAAACAAAATTACGATAAAAAATAGAATATGATTGTAATAATAACTACAAAATTATCAATAGCTAGAACTCTATTGGTAAAATAATCGTTGTTCAAAATCACTAAAATGATAACTTAATAGATATGTATGTATAAATATTATATTTTTACCGTCCTACATTTTATTGTTAATTACTAAGATTATATATATATATATTTGTTTATATGTTTTATTCCTAGAAATCTAGTAAATATAATTAGTATATATCTCAATTAGCTTTAAGCTAGAGAGATAAATATAGATAGATTGTAATTAAGATGGAGACAGGACTAAATAGTCCTAACTTTCCCTAACTAAAAAATACATTTTTCATTTCACTTTCATTTTATTTCATAAATAATGAAAAGAATGAGAACAATTTTGTAAATAAAAATACATAATTAAATGAAATATGAATATGAAACAAAGCAAGTAACTATTGACAACTATTATTTGGCGTCATATCATTTACAGCATAGTCAGAATTCTGTTTATGCCCTTTTATTTGTTAAATGACATAGTGAAACAGCTGTGAGATAAAGCCCATACTATAATGTCATTTGAGATGGTTATGATGTTCTTTATTGCCTCAGTTATGTTTACGATACGACTGACATTTGTTTTCATTATTAATACATTTTTTTTTTTTTTTTTGTATTCATAGTTACAGTCGTAAGATAAATTGAACATTAATTTAATACTATTGTTATGTTGCATTATGATTTATCTTCCTTTATAGTTGTTTTTTCTACATTCTTTCTTTCTTCTTCTTTGTCTTTGTAATACTGTTAATCAAAAGGAATAAACACACAAAAGAGATTTGCCAGAGGTATGTTGTAATTACAACTCATTTTTAAACACTTAGTCTAGTTTATTATACCAAAATATAACTTATTGTAGATATAATGAAATAATGATCTTAACTATGTTATAGTATAATTTATATAATATTATTTAGCATTAGAAAAAACTTAAAATCACAAACAGTTTGTTGTAAAGTACATTGGTTCTTTGCTCTATAAATATCACTCAATTATAAAAAATACATAATAAATAGAATAAATATATCAATAAAAATTAAATCTAGCCCGTGGATATATATAATAATTTTTACTAAATGGCCTACTTTTGCATTAAAATATATTTGAACGTTAAATTAATTTATTATTTATGTATAATGTATTGTTTTATTATTTTTACTTCCTCAGTTATTTAGTTGATATTGCAATGTTTAAAAATATTTTTATAAATAAGGCATTGCAAAAGAAACCCTTAACTAATATTTAAATGTATTTTACCATCCTACTAGCAAATAATTGGATACACTAAATATTTAGCAAATAGCTTTTAGAATAAAAAACGAAGTTATTTTAATATGTGATAGTCAATCTACAAAAATACGTTTTAATATATCTGGTACATTTTTCAAGTGCCTAACTATTAAGTATGATGAAACTAATATTATAGAATATATTAGATGTGTAGGCTATTAAAGTTACAGTTTATATAAACATGTGCTATCATTATTCTATTTTATCTCCAGATCAAATATTAAATGCTATAAAACATCATCCTTTTCAAGAAGGTTGCATATCCCTTTGTGGAGTGGCCTATTTAGTTTCGTTCACTCTCTGGCAATTCACTAATGACAACGTGTTATATTCTGCTTGTTAGTTATGAAAACATGTTCATCCAGTGTTTTTGGTTGGTTAAACCTTGTTTGTTCATATCTAGCTGTTTTTCTTTTTTTAAGATAAAAACTATATACTATTTGTTTCAAAACACATTTTCCATGAATGTATATTTATTTTCATTCGAAATTAAAAATATTTGATATGCTTCATAAAATTTTTAAATCTGCAAATATTATAAATACATAAACTATTATTTCATTAAAATTCACTTTATAATGATCGTAAAATAAACAAGTTTCCGAAAATACTATAGTACGTTTTAAAATAAATGATTAATAAACTATTTTAAATAAATATATTATATAGTAAAGGGTTGGAACTTGAAAACTACTAAAAAAAATTACTTTGAGCGTTTTTTATTACTTTAAATTACACTTTATGCTACCTGTGAATTTTTATATAAATACTTAGAGGTAAAAAAGTAAATTTTTCTTAAAAATTCTGCAAATTACTACATAAATTAACTCTGTATACACTAAACATTCTGGGTAGGGATATTCATGAAAATATTTCATTGTAGGATTCACCTCAAAATAAGCGTCGATGATGTTTTTTTTTTACATGTAATGAACACAACTTAAATCAATCTCAATTGAAATCATTTAAACACTATTATATCTTCCAGTATATAAATCTGTTCTGTAATTAATTAACTTTCTAAAAATGCATGTGGATCACATCGTAAGCTTAAAAGAGGCTCTTCAATTTCGTCATTGAAACCTGCAAAATATTTCACAACTATAATTATTTTATATACCATTATACACCTCCCACTAAACGATCCCTAGACTTCTTGAATGAGAAATATACTGTCTAGGAAGAAGTAACTAGGTTATACACTTAGAAGTATGTGGTCCTTATGGATTCCATTGAATCTGATCAGTGAGTTCTCAGATAACGTGTTCCTGCCACTTCAATCTTGGACATAATGTACATTGTTGGTCCATCAACCAGTCTAAGGAAAATAAAAATCTGAATCTTGAAGAAGAGAAAAATATGCTTAAGCACCCTGTTCAATCTTGCACTATTACTAAAACTGAGATGAATAAAATATTGACAGCTTAAGATTCTAGACGTCCGTTTCTGGGTGGATGTATGATGCTATTTAGGATAAGAACGATTTTAAAAAAGGAATC